>SJYC01137710.1:0-17612 GCA_006408675.1 Madoqua kirkii | reverse complement strand
TCTTACCTTGGATGTATTCTGTGTATAAATTAAATAAGCAGGGTGACAGTATACTGCCTTGACATACTCTTTTTCCTATTTGGAACCAGTCTGCTGTTCCATGTCCAGTTCTAACTATTGCTTCTTGACTTGCATACAGATTTCTCAGGAGGCAGGTCAAGTGGTCTAGTATTTCCATCTCTTGAAGAATTTTCCAGTTTGTTGTGATCCCCATAGTCAAAGACTTTGGTGTGGTCCATAAAGCAGAAGTAGATGTTTTTCTGGAACTCCCTTTCTTTTTCGATGATCCAACAAGACACAAGTCCTCCCATCAAATTGCCAGGCATGTCACAGAGTCAGATTGTTGATACATTTATTCTGAATTGTTTATTGAAGTCCTAATGTAGGTAGGTGCTAGTGTTAGTGAAAGGATATGACCAAAGGGCTCGCTCCAGGCTGGTGGACTATTAACCCAGAATTAACCTGCAAGCCCCACCCCAGGGGTGAAGAAGAGCCTAAGTGCTCCTCTGAGTGATGCTTTTCCTCCTTTCTTGCTGCTCCTCCTAGATGCTTCCTCTGCAGTTGAAGAGACTGGTAGCAGCCTGTGATGGGCCCTGCTCAGAAGACCCCCACCTCTGCTGGGCTTCTTGGCTCCTGGGATTCACCAGCTTCCTCCTCAGTGAGTGGATGGGACTCCAGGGAGGGAGGATCATTGAAGGGAGCATGAGGCAGGCTCTTTGTTTCATGTCTCTTGTCTTTGGTGGACAAAAAGACAAAATAGTTTGGTAATTATTTAGCAAATCGAGTGCATTTGCTTTGGAGCCCCAAGGTGAATGGCGGAACAAAATGGCCTTTTAGTCGTGGTGAACCTGAGACACTGAGCCAGAACAGCTTTGGCTACATTAAGGGAAACATTTCTAGGAGGTGAAGACACTTCTGCTACAGTAACAAGGAGGCTGGCAGAGCCTGGAGTTGCCTGGGGAGAGGGAGGGAGACCAAGAAGCTGGCTCCTGGGAACAATGTAGGTGGGAACAGGGCATTCCCACCATGGTGCAGGGAGGGGAGCTTTCAGTACTACTCAAGCACATTATATTGATCATGCACTTTATTTCTAATCTAGTCAAGGCTATGGTTTTTCCTGTGGTCATGTATGGATGTGAGAGTTGGACTGTGAAGAAGGCTGAGTGCCAAAAAATTGATGCTTTTGAACTGCGGTGTTGGAGAAGATTCTTGAGAGTCCCTTGGACTGCAAGGAGATCCAACCAGTCCATCCTAAAGGAGATCATCCCTGGGATTTCTTTGGAAGGAATGATGCTAAAGCTGAAACTTGGCCACCTCATGCAAAGAGTTGACTCATTGGAAAAGACTTTGATGCTGGGAGGGATTGGGGGCAGGAGGAGAAGGGGACGACAGAGGATGAGATGGCTGGATGGCATCACTGACTCGATGCACATGAGTTTGAGTGAACTCTGGGAGTTGGTGATGAACAGGGAGGCCTGGCATGCTGAGATTCATGGGGCCGAAATTGTCCAACACGACTGAGCGACTGAACTGAACTAAACTGAATGCCACCTTTGATCTGACAGGAGGTACCGGTCCAGGGTCTGGAGTTTGGGGACCCCTGTCCTGTGGGGACATCATGGCCTCTGCTCTGACTCTTCATCTTGTCCTGTCCTATCCCCTGTGTCCTGACAGGGACTGAGAGCCAATAAGTCTGTTTAGAACATCTTCAAAGAAGAGACTCCCGATCATCCTTCAGTCACTTCTCAGCCCATTAAAAAGAGAGGGGTGCTGCTCCCCAAGCCCCTCTTGGGAACCCAGCCTGGCCCTCTGTTTTGTCTGTCTCTGTTCCTGGGAGTGGTTTCAGGACCCATTGTCCTCAGATCACCTGCTGAAGGACATCATCTCCTTACCCCCAGTGTGTGGAAAACTGATCTTCAAACCACGCTCAGGAAGCAAACTACAGCTGTTAAGAAACCACTAACTAATAGCCTTGGCCAGAGTTTTACTGTTCCTGCCTATTTAGCAGAAAATACCAGCTTCTTTCTCCCTGTTTCCATGGTACTGACCCCCTCTTACCAACACTAGTGGGGTGGATGGGGAGAGGGGGAGAGCAAGGGTAAGACAAACTATTTGGTCAGAATTACTTGTGACAATCCCACAGAAAGGTGCTACATTTGAAACTGAAATGATGTATCTTGGGAAGTCCAGTTGCATCCTCCCCTCCCACCCCACCCCCCATTGGAACAAAGATCTGTTTCTCTGATTTAATGGTTAGTATCCTCAAAATTATATATTTCAACATTAAATTAATGTTGACCATAATGACTGTGATGCTAACTTAAGGATACTTTTATTTGGGTGATTAGTTAATAAGGGAACCAACAGGGTGTTACAACTCATTCTGAGGAAGAGTCAAAGACACAACTATACACACCACAGAAACGCTGGAATGAATTTATAAACAGATATCTTGTGTTTACATGGGTTTTAGTATTTGTGACAACATAGATAAAGGTCTGAAAGTATACACATCTTTTGGGAAGGAGGCACACTTAGAATTTTGACTTGAGGCAACTCAATAATCCATATAATTGGATTTTATGAACACAAAGAATGTTTATAATTACAAAGGAAAGGAAAGGATAATGCCCACACCAAATAGAGTCAATAACATAAAATTTTTCAGCCCAGACTTGGAGTAACATGTAACCTGTCCTTCCTTCCATCTTCCCTGCTGACCATAGCAGCAGATATACTGAGGTACTTGGTGACGTGGGAGTCGACAGCTGCTGTAGATTCCCGCTGCTGTGGACACAGATACATCTTTTGGGAAGGAGGCACACTTAGAATTTTGACTTGAGGCAACTCAATAATCCATATAATTGGATTTTATGAACACAAAGAATGTTTATAATTACAAAGGAAAGGAAAGGATAATGCCCACACCAAATAGAGTCAATAACATAAAATTTTTCAGCCCAGACTTGGAGTAACATGTAACCTGTCCTTCCTTCCATCTTCCCTGCTGACCATAGCAGCAGATATACTGAGGTACTTGGTGACGTGGGAGTCGACAGCGGCTGTAGATTCCAGCTGCTGTGGACACAGAATGAATTTCTTTTCAGTCTTGGGCCTCTGGTAAAGAAGGAAGCCCTGGCTGGACACTGTTTCCCTGTGGCTTTCTATAGAATTGCACCCATGGGTGTCTAGCTACCTGGAGCCTATCTCTGTACCCAGGAGGAGACCCCTGAGAGGGTCAGCTGGTGGAGAGGGAAGGGTCCACCCTGGGAAGTGGGAACACCTGGTTCAGACCCCAGGAGTGCCTGCTCAGGAGTCATCGTCATAGAGATGAGGGCAGTTCACACATAGGAAACATCTGTCTAACTGTAAGCTTTCTAACTGTGCTATAAGCTTTCCTCTTCTTATATTCTCATAATAATTCTATGACAGAAGAGTGTTATTATTTCCACTTCACAGATGAGAAAACTGAAGGCAGAGAGGTTGTATAACTGTTTAAGTCCACATAGGAGGTCCTGGACTCAGCACAAGTTTCACTGATTCTGATGTCCAAGCTTTGACGGCTCTGATGTCCTAGATCACCTAGTCTCACACCTAATAAATGTCAATGAGTCAAAGATTAAAGCATAAACATTGAATGATTAAAGTTCCATAAGAAAATGAGAGAGAATTAGAGAATTAAAAACATACGTTTGAATTGGGGCAAAACTTTTATGCAAGATATAATACCCAGGAAACCTTAAAAGTGGTTTATATTAATATGTTTAACATAATAAATATAACAATTTGGCATGGCACATCATTCATGGACAAAACTGAAAAGCAAACTGGAAAATATTTCTATTATTTATGCTACAAACAGGACAAATTTTCTACAAATGTGTAGGTGAGGTGAAGTCGCTCAGTCGTGTCTGACTCTGCGACCCCATGGACTGTAACTTATCAGGCTCATCTGTCCATGGGATTTTCCAGGCAATAGCACTGGAGTGGATTGCCGTTTCCTTCTTCAGTGGATCTTCCCGACCCAGGGATCAAACCCAGGTCTCCCGCATTGTAGACAGACGCTTTACCGTCTGAGCCATCTATTTCTTATAAACTAATTGGGGAAAAAATCCGCACAGCAAAGGACATAAGCAGATATTATAGTTCACAGTTGACAGAAAAGAAGATTACAACAAAAATAACATGAAACAATGATCAACTTCATTTATATAAAAAATATTCACTAAAAAACCCTTACCAGTTTGGCAAAGAGGAAAAGTGTGTTCATTATGTGTTGGTGGGAAACCTAAACATAATTGGTAGAAGTGTAGACAAGAAACCCTTTGGAGGGTAATTTAACACTATCCATCAAACGTTCAGGTGTACATGCTTTTGATCCATTAGATCCACCTAAGGATTCATCCTGAGGTATATACACATGTGTGCAAAGACTCAAAGCCAAGGATATTCACTGTAGCATTGTCTGGAGCAGAAAGAAATAATTTAACTACCGGTGAGAAGTAGTCCAGACACAGAGCCCCACATGGAACATCTGTGGCCATTAAACGAGACACGTCTAAGGGTACAGACCCGGAGTGGGCTCCTGCAGGTGCTGTTATGAGAAAAAGTGAGGAGCAGAACGGTGTGTGCTGAGTGTGTTCATGTATGTGCAGATACTTGTACGTGCTCATAAACATGTAGACTGTCCCTGGATGGTACACAAGAAACCAATAATAGTGCCAGTCTATGGAAAAGGAAACTGGGCAGTGGGAGTCAGAGAGGCATACAAATTTGTTTTCTTTTTTTTTTTTCTTTTCTTTATTAAATAGCTTTTATTTATTTATTTATTTATTTATTTATTTATTTTACTTTACAATGCTGTATTGGTTTTGCCATACATTGACATGAATCCACCACAGGCAACTTCATTTTCAATTTCATTGGCCCTCCTTTTTTAACCATGTGAAGGTATAATCTGTTTAAAATTTATATAGCCACTCAGTGTAGCTGAAATACAGTTTCCTTATCCTTCAAATGGGGATAATCACTTGTAATTGCCAGCTTTAACGGGTTGTCCTGAGGATGACTAGATACTCAGTCTGATGGAGCTGCTGAAATGTAGAGATTGGAATCACAAGGGGGTTGTGATCACTGGTCAAGGGGGGAGGGGCTACCTCTCGTTCCAGACAGTGAAATCATCAAAATCCACCTAAAAATAATCCTAATTATATGACAATAACAATTAAATACTTTCTCCTAGGTGCTTTTTATGTATCACCTCATTTAACCTCCCAGAAACTCCATAAATATTCACGATTCTCGTCCCATTATTCAGACGTAGGACTCCAAGGCTTAGATGATACAGGAACTTGCTAAGCATTACTCAGAGAGTAAAATGTAGATCTGGGACTTGAACCCAGGTCTGTTTCACTCCAGAGTCTACACCTCACTGGTTTTCTTACCATGAGTCCAGCCCTGGCTCCCAGGAAGCTCTCAGAGGGTCAGCATGTAGTCCTCGAGTGCCACCTTCCTGGGATCCTAGGGCCACCAGAACAATGTTCTCAAAATTGGTAATGAAATGAAAAATGAAAATTATTGTCTCCCCATTCTGGAAGCTAGAGTCCAAAATCAAGCTCTGGGTCAGTTCTGTGTCTGGTGAGAGGGGGATAGGGCACTGTGCTGTGGGGTCCTGCCGACCTTGGCATTTGTGCCATGACCTTTCCAGAGGGACCAGGCAGCACAGGCGCACCCAGCTCTTCTCAGCCAGCCTTCTGTGGGCCGTGAGGAGCCCATCCTGCACCCCACAGCACGTGCTATTCAAGGTTGCGCTTCACTAGGACCAGGACTTGGTTCCAGAATGGCTTCAAATTCATTGTACTAGCTGCCTTCCAGAAAGCTAGGGAAAACACTAAGGATTTCATTTAAATCATGGATTCTGTTTTATAAGGGTAGTGTGATCTGCATATCTGAGGTTACTGATATGGATTCTGTAGTTCTTCTTTATTCTTGATGAGAAAACATTTACATTTACTGTTTTAAATGTTCTAGGCATCTGCAGCACTGGGAGCAAGAGTTCTGGAGCACCTGGTCCTGGAGTTGAGGATTATGGAGCCCTGTTCCCTGGCAGGGGATCTGAGGAGATTCTGTGCTGTTTCACATGATCGAGAATCAAGAAGCTGAACCATGGGGCTTCAGCTGGAGTCAAACTACAGAGTCCTGCTGCGACTCAGTCCTGGAGCAGACACCCCAACCAGGGTCAGCCACCAAGACAGGTACCAGCAGAGGGTCCATGTGCCCACCATCTTGTCCCTGAGATTTGAGAACCTGACCTTTGAGGACAGTGGGCAGTACTGACTAAACCCAGGTTAACTGGTGAGTTGAGGATTATGGAGCCCTGTTCCCTGGCAGGGGATCTGAGGAGATTCTGTGCTGTTTCACATGATCGAGAATCAAGAAGCTGAACCATGGGGCTTCAGCTGGAGTCAAACTACAGAGTCCTGCTGCGACTCAGTCCTGGAGCAGACACCCCAACCAGGGTCAGCCACCAAGACAGGTACCAGCAGAGGGTCCATGTGCCCACCATCTTGTCCCTGAGATTTGAGAACCTGACCTTTGAGGACAGTGGGCAGTACTGACTAAACCCAGGTTAACTGGAGGAATAGAACTTAGGTTTTCCATCTCACTGTCTACCATAAGTGACAACCTCTCACTCCATCCTGTGGCTTCCCTCCTTCTTTTGTCTCTAAATTTCATTTAATCCCAATTTTCAGATTCTATTTTAACCTCAGAAATTAGGAATGAGTGGGTTCACCACAAATGGAGAACACACCAGTTAAGATTCACACCAGGGATAAAAATCACTTAAACATTTTGGGAGAGGAGAATGGAAATTTGGGAAGATGGAATTTTTGCCACAACACTTCTTCATAGGACTAACTTTATTTAATTTGTGTATTAAGTTGTCTATTGCTGCTATAACAAATTACTGTAAACTAGTGGCATAAAACAACATAATGTATTACCTTCCCGTGCTGTGGGTCAGCAGTCAGACAGTCTCACTGAGCTAAAGTCAGGGTGTTGGCAGGCCTGTGTTCCTTTCTCCCCAAACATTTTCTTACCTTTCTCACCTTTTAGTGGCTGCCTACCTTCCTTATCTCCAGACCACCTTCCTCCACCTTCAAAGCCTGCAGAAATGGAATCAGTCCTTCTCACACTGCAGCTCTCTGACCTACTCCTCTTCTTCCTTCTTCCACTTTCAAGTACCCATATGATTACATTAGTTCCATCCAGGTAACCCAGAACAATCTGGCTTAAACCTTTTTTAAGGCCAGCTGATTAGCAAACATCATTCAATCTGTTACCTTCATTCCCCTTTGCCATTGTAACCTAACACATGCACAGGTTCTGAGGATTGGTCATGGACCTATTTGGAGGTCTCTATTCACCTATCCTGGGCTTCCCTGGTGGCTCAGTGATAAAGAATTTGCCTGCACCAGAGATGTGGGTTCAATCCCTGGGTCAGGAAGATACCCTGGAGAAGGACATGGCAACTCACTCCAGTATTCATGCCTGGAGAATTCCATGGACAGAGGAGCTGGAGGACCCTACTTCATAGGGTCGCAGAGTCAGACACAACTGAAGCTACTAAGCACTCATGCACCCCTTCACCTACCATATTTCCAAATCTGTGTGAAGTTAGTTCACCTGCCCCGCCTCCTGTCACTCAGCACCTGCCTCACTCACAAAGACTCCCCAGATCCCGCTCTGAAATTATGAATAGAAAGTTTATACTGCAACACTTCTTAAGACTTTCATTTGGCAACTCTTTATATCCCTAAAGTTCCTATTGCATAGGAAAATATCAGCTATAAGAAAGTGACTTTGACAGCCTCAGGTTCCCGTGTGACTTCTAAGTCTAACTTGCCAACCTGTCACTTCTCTTCCTGTCTGTGCCTAAAGTTCAGTGGCAAGTTCTAACCAGACCTGGAGGTGTCATTCCTAGTCACTACCACTATATCTCCCACAAATGTCTCTACTTTGAGAAGCATGGGCTTTCTCTGGCTTCCCAGAGCTGGCCTGATGCCCTGTGTCTCAGTGGACATCCTAGGCATCATCTCAGCACAAGGGCCAGCCCTTCTGCTCCAGACTTCTTCTCCTAGGAAAGACTCCAATTTCAAAATATAACAAGACATGGGTAGGTGGGCTCCAGGCTTTATTTTCTTGTGAGATATTTTTAAGACTTGCTCAAACTAGTGAAATTTTTTAGGACTTAACTCAGCGACTCCCTTCCTTACTGTCACTGCTATATATTTAGCTTTGGCGAATTGTGGGGTTTTTTTTCCCTAAAAATGACCCCACCTTCCTTAGAGGGCGGATGCCAGAGTTTCAATGAGATAATGGATAAGAAAGCAAAAACTGGAGTGTTTGCCACTCATGTGAGGCTACTTTCTTTTATCTCATTGGTCCCAGAGTCCATGACCCTTCCCCAGATCCTGTTTAAGTCATCATCTGTCACACCAAACTGGTATGTATGATGTCACCCAGGAGTGCAAGGCCTCAGAGAACAGAGAGGACCTGAAGGTGACCTGGGAAAGCAAGGGCCTCCCCAGGGAGCTGAGTGGAGAAGGACGTTGGGACCAGCTGCCAACTCCTGGAGCCTGCCTGTGAGCCTGGCCCTGAACCAGCCCAGTGCCAGCCTCACCTGGGTGGTCAGCAACCCAGTGGACCAGAAAACTACCACAGCCGACCTTGGGGAAGTCTGTTCCCACGGCGAGGGCCCCTGCCAAAGGGAAGCAGCACGCAGAGCTCCAGGGCACTGAAGTGTGGGTCCCGGGCTTTTCTCCCCAGTGTTATTAACACCACCCTCCACCAGGTCACCCCACAGAGGAGCCTGAGAGGCACGACCAGTCTGCTTCTGCTTTTAAACATCCCTCACAACCATGCTCTCCTCTCCACCGCTTACCCCTGCTGGTCCAGGCAGCAGCCTTCCCGTACCTCTCTCCACACACATTCATCATTCGTTGTGTGTCTAGAGTGGTCTTTAGGAAGTGAATTGGATTGTGTCAGTTGTCTGCATCATCAGAGGGAATCTTCGCATTCAGAGCTCAGAAGCGCCTCTGCTCATATTCCTTACCGCACACCCTTCACACTGAAGTGTTTGCTTGGCCTCCCTGAATTGTGTCCTGCAATTGCAAGCTTCTGAGCTTCCCCCTCTTCCTCTACCACCAGCACTCCCAAGTCAACAGCCTTTCACTTCCTTGCTTCTGCTGGAAGATTCCCCTTGGTCACAGCCGAGTCATGGACGCGTGCCAGTACAGGCACATAGGACCCTGGGCTTGGTTATGGCTCTGCTTCTTCTAGAGTTGGAACAAAGAGAGCCTCAGTCTCATTTTTTGCACAGCCCTGCAGGTTCTGTAGCCATCCTGCCCTCAGCATACCTGCTTTAAGGAGCTGTCTATGACCACCCCAGGCTGAGAAGCAATGCTGTTTGTGGGTTTGTCTCTGCCGTAGCCTGGAGCCCCTTAAAGTAGAGGCCGTGTCTTGTCTTCTTTAAATCTGTGTCCCAAGCAGAGCTTCTGGCAGAGTTTGCTCACAGTCAGTGTTCCACTGAATGACTGAATGGCCTGGTACCCTGTGTAAGTCTTGCCCTTCTGACCTATCCTCCACTGGGTAGACTTGCTGGGAGAATCTAATGTATCAGCATCACTTAAAGTTATCTGTTACCCTCCCCTCAGCTCCATCCTGGACTCTCAGATAAAAAAATTCAACTCAGCATGACCCAGTGAGACATAGATAAAGACTCCTTCCTCCCTCTGATCCTCCTCGCCTGGCTCCTCCCCACCCTGTCCCTCTCCTGATTGCTATAGCAAGGTGATGGCAACCCCTAGGGCTGACAGTCTGACACAGACAATCCCTGAATATGATGCTTGTCCTTTCCAGAAGGCTGTGCCCACCCTGAATAACAAACTCCTACTCCTTCCTCAAGGCTCAGTTTATGCATCACCTCCTCTGGAAAGCCCTCTATGAAGACCTGTATACAAGGTGCAAACGTCTATGCACTGCCATCTCTCATTGGCAGATTTTGGTGTTTTCTCAGCCTTCCCCCTGGGTGATCAGTCTTGTTCATCTCAGTATCCCTGGCACCAGAAGCTTGGGACCTGGTTGAGTGAATGAACCTGCCACCCTCCTCCCTCTTCAGCCTCTGAATCAGGACCCTTTAGATCTTTCCACCTGTTCTCTGTCTCTCCTTGCCAATGGGTATCTCAAGTTCTGTCTTGCCTTAACCTTCTTCATTCTCTCAGTGGGAGGGAAACAGGTTCACATGGCCAGGCCAGTGTTGGCTTTGTGACAGTCATCGTAGAGGGCCCTGTGGTTGTGCTATGGACCCCAGGAGGTGGACTGTGCCATTGAAAGGTATGTGGACGAGGAAAGAGATGGAGACTGAGAAAAAGCAGGTTGTACTTCTCCTTCCTGCCCCAGATCCCTCCCCTCCCCCACTGAACCCTTGGCTCGCTTTCTCCTGCATTTTGCTGCCCAAGGACCATCTCTGCACTGGGGATGGTGGTGTGGTCTTGGCCCTTATTTCACAGTCTTTGGGGGAAGGTACGGGTTTTCAAACTCCAGGTTCCATCCCTGCTCTGTGTATGACTCAGGTACAGAGTGCAAGAGGATCGCAGGCACCGTGATGGAGCCACTCACTGTGCAAAGCTGAGCCAGGGGTCTTGAGAGGACAGAGACCCATGAGAGATGGGAGCTGGGAGCTGTGCACAGCCCTGCTTCTCCTGGGTCTGCCCTCCCACAGGTCCAGGTCTATCACACCCAGTCCTCTGCCTTTTCTGGCCCAGATATCTCTTTAACTCTTTCCAGGCAGTCAATGATACTAACTAAGGAAATTTATAACTGGGGCCAGTGTAGTGCGGGCACCTTGGGAGAATGACTGTGCAGTTCATGTCAGCGGCGTTGGTCCCATGTGAGTCACTCTGGGGCCTCTCTGTCCCCCAGCTACTGCAGGAACCTTCTGTCTTGCATCCCTAGGGAATGGGTCAACAACATCTAGAAGAAAAGAAGCCTCTCACTACTGTGGACAGTGAGGCTCCCAAGCCAGGAAGACAGGCCATAAAGATAATCTAACTGGAGAAAGCAGAAGAATCAGAACTACTAGGACACCTCCATTTGAAGCTTGATTCTTGCAGACACCTGCCTCTCTCTGCAGCTCCAGCTGCCCCTGCCCTGGCTCTCCCAGGTCACCTTCAGGTGCTTCCTGCTCTCTGAGGCCCTGCACTCCAGGGTGACATCACATCAGTTTGGTGTGACAGATGATGACTTGAACAGGATCTGGGGATGGGGCACGGGCTCTGGGACAGATGAGATAAAAGAAAGGAGCCTCACATGAGTGGAGAGCATTCCAGTTCCTGCTTTTTTATCCATTATCTCATTGAAACCCTGGCATCCTCCCTGTAAGGAAGGTGGGGTCATTTTTAGATAAAACACAATTGGCAGCCATGAAATTAAAAGACACTTGCTCCTTAGAAGAAAAGCTATGACCAACCTAGACAGAATATTAAAAGGCAGAGACATTACTTTGCTGACAAAAGTCCATCTAGTCAAAGCTATGGTTTTCTCAGTAGTCATGTATGGACGTGAGAGTTGGACCATAAAGAAAGCTGAGCAGTGAAGAACTGATGCTTTTGAACTGTGGTGTTGGAGAAGACTCTTGAGAGTCCCTTGGACTGCAAGGAGATCCAACCAGTCTGTCCTAAAGGAGATCAGTCCTGAATATTCATTGGAAGGATTCTGTGTATGACTCAGGTACAGAGTGCAAGAGGATCGCAGGCACCGTGATGGAGCCACTCACTGTGCAAAGCTGAGCCAGGGGTCTTGAGAGGACAGAGACCCATGAGAGATGGGAGCTGGGAGCTGTGCACAGCCCTGCTTCTCCTGGGTCTGCCCTCCCACAGGTCCAGGTCTATCACACCCAGTCCTCTGCCTTTTCTGGCCCAGATATCTCTTTAACTCTTTCCAGGCAGTCAATGATACTAACTAAGGAAATTTATAACTGGGGCCAGTGTAGTGCGGGCACCTTGGGAGAATGACTGTGCAGTTCATGTCAGCGGCGTTGGTCCCATGTGAGTCACTCTGGGGCCTCTCTGTCCCCCAGCTACTGCAGGAACCTTCTGTCTTGCATCCCTAGGGAATGGGTCAACAACATCTAGAAGAAAAGAAGCCTCTCACTACTGTGGACAGTGAGGCTCCCAAGCCAGGAAGACAGGCCATAAAGATAATCTAACTGGAGAAAGCAGAAGAATCAGAACTACTAGGACACCTCCATTTGAAGCTTGATTCTTGCAGACACCTGCCTCTCTCTGCAGCTCCAGCTGCCCCTGCCCTGGCTCTCCCAGGTCACCTTCAGGTGCTTCCTGCTCTCTGAGGCCCTGCACTCCAGGGTGACATCACATCAGTTTGGTGTGACAGATGATGACTTGAACAGGATCTGGGGATGGGGCACGGGCTCTGGGACAGATGAGATAAAAGAAAGGAGCCTCACATGAGTGGAGAGCATTCCAGTTCCTGCTTTTTTATCCATTATCTCATTGAAACCCTGGCATCCTCCCTGTAAGGAAGGTGGGGTCATTTTTAGATAAAACACAATTGGCAGCCATGAAATTAAAAGACACTTGCTCCTTAGAAGAAAAGCTATGACCAACCTAGACAGAATATTAAAAGGCAGAGACATTACTTTGCTGACAAAAGTCCATCTAGTCAAAGCTATGGTTTTCTCAGTAGTCATGTATGGATGTGAGAGTTGGACCATAAAGAAAGCTGAGCAGTGAAGAACTGATGCTTTTGAACTGTGGTGTTGGAGAAGACTCTTGAGAGTCCCTTGGACTGCAAGGAGATCCAACCAGTCTGTCCTAAAGGAGATCAGTCCTGAATATTCATTGGAAGGACTGATGCTGAAGCTGAAGCTCCAATACTTTGGCCACCTGATGAGAAGAACTGACTTACTGGAAAAGACTCTGATGCTGGGAAAGATTGAAGGTAGGAGAAGAAGGGGACAACAGAGAATGAGATGGTTGGATGGTATCACTGACTCTATGGACATGAATGTGAGCAAGGTCCAGGAGCTGGTGATGGACAGGGAGGCCTGGCATGCTTTAGTCCATGGGGTCGCAAAGAGTTGGACACGACTGAGTGACTGAACTGAACTGAACTTCCCCCAGTCTACATTACTGTGACCCTCCTGCCCTCAAGTCCCCATGCACACATGGTCCTCTCATGACCTCTGACACCTCCCCAAGCTGCCTTCCCACTCAGGATGCCCACCCTGCAGGATGAGAGCTCTTCTTCTGTCACTGATTCAGCTCCTGACACTTCTCCTGAAGCTTCCCAAAGAGGACCTTCCTGAGCATGACAATCCCCACAGCCTTTGCTGTGTGGCTGGTGTGTTTCTTTCTGAGAACACAGGCCCAGGCAAAATCACCATGAAACCTCTACTCCAAAAGGCATTGTTTCCCTTGCTCTGTTTGGCTGCTGCCTCTGCCACATTAAGGGCAACGTCTTATCTTCCAGTGTCCTGTGTTCCTGTGTCTTGAAAGAATGTTCAAAATCCCAAGCCCTCTCTCCATCTGCTACCCAAATACCAGCCTGTTTCCTTCCTGTTCTCGGGGTTGAGGGGGACACGTGGGGTGAGCAAAGGGCCAGGACAGCCTCCCATTGCCGCATCATCGGGGACAGCTGAGCTGTGGCATCACCTGCAGAGGTGGAGGAGGTGCGGGGGAAGTAGAACCCTGGCCTTTCTTCTGCTGGTGACCCTTACTGTGGTCACAAGCTGTTTCCAAGGTCTTCAGGGTGCGGTATAAGGAGACAGTGGTGGTTATGGTACAGAGGCTGCGTAACCTTGAGTGATCCAGGCTCCAATTTAACGACTTGGCCTCTGCCCTTGATCCCAAAACCTCCTTGTGATGGAAAGAGAGGCTGAGCTCTATAGTCAGACCCATCAGGTCCCAAATTCTGGTTCTGCCACATAATGGCCATGAAGTCTTGGGCAAAAGACTTATATCCTGGAACAAGTGGCTTTACCTGTCTGAGCTTCAACATTCTCCCCTGTAAAATGGGAAAGACTTGACCTTGAGGTGTTAATGTGGGAGATTAAATGAAGTAGAACACGTTCTGACCAGTGTCTGACACAGGGACACAGGTTACTCATGTATATTATACTTTTCTCTCTTGATGAAAAATTTGCAAATAGACACTGGAAAAGATAAAAGACAGTGGTGTTTCCTTGATTCATAACTGAGTTTTATCATGATCCAACAGTTTAAAAAGAAAACGTTTTCCTGGGATATGAAGTAGTTGTGGTCACATAGAGACTACACACTTTCCTATGCTCTCCCCTTCCCCTCCACCTCTTACACATGGTGAACATCCTTGAAGAAACCTTTAAAAAATTCAGTTCCCTCTTACAAATCAGGAAGAGAAATACTGCCATTATTGTTGATAAGTAAACAAAGGATATGAACAGATAAAACATAAAGAAAAAATAGATTTAAATAGCATAAAAGATAGTTATCAGCATATGTAAACAAACAAAAGCAGAGTAAGAAAACTGGATATCGTATTTTTGCCTATCAAAGTAACAGGCATTTTTCTTTACTGAGAATACCCCAGGCGATGGGACAAGGGTAACAGGTGCTCTCATATATCACATTCAGTTTCTAAATGAGGAAAAAACTTCTTGGTAGTTCATTGATGTGTCAGAAACATTTAAAGAAATAAATGTTCATACTTTTTCATTGGTAACTCCATTTCTGGGATTTAACCCCAAAGAAGACCCCATCCTGCAGAAGAAGGTATGTACAAAGGCCCTCCTTTTGGTTTACTTATAATAATGAAAGGGCATCCCTGGTGATTCAGTGGTAGAGTCTGTATGCGACTATGGAGACCAGATTCAATCCCTGGGTCAGAAAAGTCCCCTGGAGAAGGAAATGGCAGCCCACTCCAGTATCTTGCCTGGGAAATCCCGTGGACAGAGGAGCCTGGGAGGCGATAGTCCATGGGGTTGCAAGAGTCAGAGACAACTTAGCAACGAAACCATCACTACCACCAACCATAATAATGAAAACTCTGGACCCCAATAAGAGGGTAAATTAGTCAAGACCAAAAGTTACATGATGGTGGTAAAAATGACCACTGTAGGTGAACAGTGTCAGCTGAGTGAGTGAGAAGATAAAAGGACTTGGTTTCGAAGGAAATAAAAGAACAAGAATGTGTTGCACTTCTACCATATGCAAGGTCTACCCTAGGAGCACTACATAGGTGATCTCCTTTCAGCCTCACACCCTGCATGCTTCCTGTGGGGTTTCCTAACGAGGCAGGAGGGGTCATGCAATGGAAGACCCCCTGCTAAGCGCCAGGCACTGTGACATAGTCCAGGATCTGGCTTTACACATGAACCCCATTAAGCAGATGACACTACCCTCATTGTGCATTTGTGGAAACAAAGGCTCAGAGAGGCCAATTAACTTGCCTGAGGTCTCAGAACTAAGAAGCACCACTAGGCATCTAGCAGCTCCAGGGACCTGTTCTGTCTCAGACTGCAGAGAGGCAGACGCAGGCTGCGCTCCCTCACGGCCCTAATGCCCACTCACTCCCCTAGAACAGAGAACTCTGATCTCTTAATTCAGGGACAAGGGAACCTCTGCAGTTTGGGGGCTGGTGCACTGGGATGACCCAGAGGGATGGTATGAGGAGGGAGGTGGGAGGAGGGTTCAGGATTGGGAACACGTGTACACCCGTGGTGGATTCATGTTGATGTATGGCAAAACCAGTACAATATTATAAAGCAAAAAAAGAAAAGAAAAGAAACTGCTCTCCTCTCACTACTTCTGACCCTTTCTTCCCACCCAGCCTCTAGGAAAATGATCTCGTTTACATTTCTCAGCGAGAACACAGCTGCTCCCTTAGTGGCCTCCACCATCTGAATTCTCTTTCCTTTTTCTAGTCAACAAATGCTAAACTACCTCACTGGGGTCATGGAGTCTGTGGGGCTAGTGAGTAGTTTAGGCAGGCTGTCCTGGTGTGCTTTTTGTTTTTTGAGATGTAGTCACCTCTAGGCTGGCCCCTCTGTGCCTCCAGAGCCCTTCCACTCTGCCATTACAGCTCTTTTCAAAGTTCTCAGGGAGCTGTGTCGGTGAGAGGGCAAGGGGCACACAGAAGCCACCCGCTCATCTGCTCTCTGTGCACTTTCAGTTGCAAAAAACCACTGAGGGCTGGAAGTCCCCCCAGGGAAAGTGCAGCTGTTTCTGCCTCATCTAAACAGGCATCAGCTGAATTATAAGCAGATTCAGAGCAACAATAACAAGGCTGTGTGCATGTAAGTCCCACTTGAGAGGTGAGGGCAGGGAGCTGAGTGGGTCCCAGTGGCTCTAACCATGAGGTCTTTTCCATTCCTTGAACAGTGATGAAATGAAAACTCTTTCCTCTAAATTCATCTTGGATTAAAGCAGATTCAGCCAGGGGTGGGTTATTGATTAGCCCATTTGCATTAAGAGCCAAAAGTGACCAAACTAGTGGGCTACTGTCCTTTATTTAAAAGAATATCTTTTAAAACATTTAAAGCATATGGCATTGAGTGATCATATTTCATCTTATCCTTAAAAGTTTGCAGTGGAGAAATTTTATGGACATACGTCTGCATTCCTCCTCCAGGCACAGGACATGTCTGCAAAGATGAGATGAAAACATCGGTACTAGCACTGCTCCTGCCCAGCCTTTCAGTCGTCATTGGATTTGGCCCTTTTCTGTATGCTTTATGGATTCCAGATGTGCAGCTGGGAAAGAACTGAAACAGAGACCTGCATTTTTTAAGGATCCATCTCTCTGTTCTTGATAAAGAATATTTTTAACAATCTATGAGAAACAGCTGGATAAATTTATTTGTATATGAAAGAGAGAGAACGGAATCAGACAGCTTGCAGACCACACAGAAATACAGATGTAGCTTCACTACTGTGTGAACATCTTGTAGCTCTCCTGATAAATTTGTTGGTCTCTGTGAAATTCCTTCACTCCTACCTTTTGTGAACACACTAGTTAACGTGGGATTCCCAGGTGGCACTAGTGGTAAAGAGACCCCTGCCAATGCACAAGACGTGAGACACCAGGCTC
Source organism: Madoqua kirkii (assembly GCA_006408675.1). Lineage (NCBI taxonomy): Eukaryota > Metazoa > Chordata > Mammalia > Artiodactyla > Bovidae > Madoqua > Madoqua kirkii. Next base: position 464 of record SJYC01137710.1, on the reverse strand, counting down.
GATCCCTGGGTCTGCACGATCCCCTGGAGGAGAAAAGCACAACCCACTGCGGTATTCTTGCCTGGAGAATCCCATGGACAGAGGAGTGTGTCGGGCTACAGTCCATGGGCTTGCAAAGAGTCGGACATTACTGAGGACGCACACATACGCACTAGTTAACATAGTTAGACCAGAGAAAGAAATGAGGTACAAAAATTTCAAAAGAGATTGTTATTATTTATAGGCTATTTTTCACTTGAACTCAAAGGAAAATTATTGCAGAAGATTCCAAAACAAAGGAAAAACATCAGGAAAGCAAGATATAAAATTAAGATAGCAAAATAAATAATCACATGATACTAACAACCAGAATGATGTTATGGCATCACAAAAATAAAATGTTTATGTATAATCATAACAGAAAATAAACAACTATATACAAAAATTTAAATTTAACAGAAGATCACAAAATAATGCAGAAAATA
>SJYC01137709.1:0-78814 GCA_006408675.1 Madoqua kirkii | reverse complement strand
AAGCAGGTTCTTTATACAGAAATATGAGAGACAAGAACATTTAAAGATATTCTGAAATATTAGAGTAATTAGGGACTTTCCTGGTGAACCAGTGACCAAAACTCTGCACTCCCAATGCAGGGGGCCCAATGCAGGGGCCCTGGTCAGAAAACTAGATCCCACATGCCTCAACTAAGCGTTCACGGGCTGCAAGTAGAGATCCCAAGTGGCACAACTGAGGCCTGGCACAGCCAAATAAATAAAAATAAATATATTTTTTAAAAGCATAATTAGGGCACTAGCACTAACAGGTATTAAAATATATCATGAAACTACAGTTATTAAAGCAGCATGGCCCTGCATAGGAAAAGCATTCAAGGAGCTTGTTTGGAAGTCAACCAGTGATTTTTATAAGATGGCTGCTCTAGTTTATAGACTCTGAACTCCAGTTGCAACATTTCCAGCCTCCAGCCAACCCCTCTCTTTTCCAATGGGCCCTTGCAATCCAAACTGGCTCTAGACAACCTATCTTGATAACAGTTTTTTTGTGTACTGACAGACTCCCTCAGTTCGTTTCAAGTACCAAGTCAAGGAGAGATTCTGTCAGCAACCAAGGACCTCTGTTCAGTCCTAAGCAACGTGTTTTTCCTTCAGCTCAGGGGTTGTCTCTATGATTGTGCTCCTAGATGTACGCTTCTACCACTCCCTAGATTGTCTAACTGTTGAATGTATTGTACAGTGTTAACTATGTCGCACCATTGAAGCTGTCTGTCTATCCATTCTATCTTTATTTCAAAACTCTGAACATGTGGCTAGCATATACATGAGCTCACTATTGAAAAATTGTAAATGTTAATAAAATCAGTTTCAGTTCAGTTGCTCAGTCGTGTCCAACTCTTTGCAACCCCATAAATCGCAGCACGCCAGGCCTCCCTGTCCATCACCAACTCCTGGAGTTCACTCAAACTCACGTGCATCGAGTCAGTGATGCCATCCAGCCGTCTCATCCTCTGTCATCCCTTTCTCCTCCTGCCCCCAATCCCTCCCAGCATCAGAGTCTTTTCCAATGACTCAACTTTTCGCATGAGGTGGCCAAAGTATTGGAGTTTCAGCCTCAGCATCAGTCCTTCCAATGAACACACATCCATACATGACTACCGTAAAAACCATAGCCCTGACTAGATGGACCTTTGTTGGCAAAGTAATATCTCTGCTTTTCTCCATATGCTATCTATGTTAGTCATAACTTTCCTTCCAGGAGGAAGCATCTTTTAATTTCATGGCTACAGTCACCATCTGCAGTGATTTTGGAGCCCAAAAAAATAGTCTGACACTGTTTCCACTGTTTCCCCATCTATTTCCCATGAAATGATGGGACCAGATGCCACGATCTTAATTTTCTGAATGTTGAGCTTTAAGCCAACTGTTTCACTCTCCTCTTTCATTTTCATCAAGAGGCTTTTGAGTTCCTCTTCACTTTCTGCCATAAGGGTGGTGTCATTTGCATATCTGAGGTGACTGATATTTCTCCTGGCAATCTTGATTCCAGCTTGTGTTTCTTCCAGCCCAACATTTATCATGATGTACTCTGCATAGAAGTTAAATAAGCAGGGTGACAATATACAGCCCTTATGTATTCCTTTTCCTATTGGAACTAGTCCGTTGTTCCATGTCCAGTTCTAACTGTTGCTTCCTGACCTGCATATAGGTCTCTCAACAGGCAGGTCAGGTGGTCTGGTATTCTCTTCTCTCTCAGAATTTTCCACAGTTTCTTGTGATCCACACAAAGGCTTTGGCATAGTCAATAAAGCAGAAATAGATGTTTTTCTGGAACTCTCTTGCTTTTTCTATGAGCCAGTGGGTGTTGGCAATTTGATCTCTGGTTCCTCTGCCTTTCCTAAAACCAGCTTGAACATCTGGAAGTTCACGGTTCATGTACTGCTGAAGCCTGGCTTGGAGAATTTTGAGCATTACTTTACTAGTGTGTAAGATGAGTGCAATTGTGCAGTAGTTTAAGTATTCTTTGGCATTGCCTTTCTTTGGGATTGGGAGGAAAACTGACCTTTTCCAGTCCTGTGGTCACTGCTGAGTTTTCCAAATTTGCTGGCATACTGAGTGCAGCACTTTCACAGCATCATCTTTTAGGATTTGAAATAGCTCAACTGGAATTCTATCACCTCCACTAGCTTTGTTTGTAGTGATGCTTTCTAAGGCCCACTTGACTTCACATTCCAAGATGTCTGGCTCTAGGTGAGTGATCACACCATCATGATTATCTGCATCATGAAGATTTTTTTGTACAGTTCTGCTGTGTATTCTTGCCACCTCTTCTTAAAATCTGCTTCTGTTAGGCCCATACCACTTCTGTCCTTAATGAGCCCATAACATGTTCCCTTTGTATCTCTAATTTTCTTGAAGAGATCTCTAGTCTTTCCCACTCTGTTGTTTTCCTCTATTTCTTTGCATTGATCACTGGGGAAGGCTTTCTTATCTCTCCTTGCTATTCTTTGGAACTCTGCATTCAGATACTTACATCTTTCCTTTTCTCCTTTGCTTTTCACTTCTCTTCTTTTCACAGCTATTTGTAAGGCTTCCTCAGACAGCCATTTTGCTTTCTTGCATTTCTTTTCCATGGGGATGGTCTTGATCCCTGTCTCCTGTACAATGTCATGAACCTCCATCCATAGTTCATCAGGCACTCTATCAGATCTAGTCCCTTAAATCTATTTCTCACTTCCACTGTATAATCATAAGGGATTTGATTTAGGTCATACCTGAATGGTCTAGTGGTTTTCCCTACTTTCTTCAATTTGAGTCTGAATTTGGTAATAAGGAGTTCATGATCTGAGCCACAGTCGGCTCCCAGTCTTGTTTTTGCTGACTGTATAGGGCTCCTCCATTTTCGGCTGCAAAGAACATAATCATCTGATTTCAGTGTTGACCATCTGATGATGTCCATGTGTAGAGTCTTCTCTTGTGTTGTTGGAAGAGGGTGTTTGCTATGACCAGTGCATACTCTTGGCAAAACTCTATTAGCCTTTGCCCTGCTTCATTCCGTGTTCCAAGGCCAAATTTGCCTGTTACTCCAGGTGTTTATTGACTTCCTACTTTTGCATTCCAGTCCTCTATAATGAGAAGTACATCTTTTTTGGATGTTAGTTCTAGAAGGTCTTGTAGGTCTTCATAGAACCATTCAACTTCAGCTTCTTCAGCATTACTGGTTGGGGCATAGGCTTGGATCACCATGATATTGAATGGTTTGCCTTGGAAACAGAGATCATTCTGTCATTTTTTGAGAGTGCATCCAAGTACTGCATTCCGGACTCTTTTGTTGACCATGATGGCTATTCCATTTCTTCTAAGGGATTAATAAAATATATCCATGAATATATGATAAATAGTAAGGATCTAACAAAAGCAGAAGAGATTAAGAATAGGTGAAAAACTGTACAAAAAAAATCTTAATGACACAGATAATCACAAAGGTGTGATCACTCTCCTAGAGCCAGACATCCTGCAGTGTGAAGTCCAGAAGGCCTTAGGAAGCACTACAAGGAACAAGTTTGTTGAGATGATAGAATTTCAGCTGAGCTATTTCAAATCCTAAGGGATGATGCTGTGAAAATGCTGCTCAATATGTCAGCAAATTTGGAAAACTCAGCAGTGGCCACTGAACTGCTGAGTTTTCATTTCAACCCCAAAGAAGGGCAATATCAAAGAATGTTCAAACTACCATATGACTGTGCTCATTTCACATGCTAGTAAGGTTATGCTCAAAATCCTTCAAGCTAGACTTCAGCAGTATGTGAACTGAAAACTTCCATATGAACAAACTGGATTTAGGGACCAGAGATCTAACTGCCAACATTTGTTGGATCATGGAGAAAGCAAGGGAATTCCAGAAAAATGTCTGCTTCATTGACTATGCTAAAGGCTTTGACTGTGTGGATCACAACAAACTGTGGGAAATTCTTCAAGAGATGGGGATATCAGATCACCTGACCTGCCTCCTGAGAAACCCACATGCAGATCAAGAGGCAAGAGTTACAACCAGACATGAAACAACAGACTGGTTCCAAACTTGGAAAGGCATGATAGGGCTATAAATTGGTACCCTGGTTATTTAACTTTTATGCAGAGTACATCATCCAAAATGCCAGGATGGATAAATCACAAGCTTGAATCAAGATTGCCAGAAGAAATATCAAAAACCTCAGATAGACAGATGAGGCCACTCTAATGGCAGAAAGTGAAGAACTAAAGAGTCTTTTGATAGCAGTGAAAGAGGAGAGTGAGAAAGCTGGCTTAAAACTCAACATTCAAGAAACTAAGATCATAGCATCCGACCTCATTATTTCATGCAAACAGAAGGGGAAAAAGTGGAAGCAGCGGCAGATTTTCTTTTCTTGGGCTCCAGAATCACTTCAGACAGTAACTGCAGCCATGAAATGGAAAGACACTTGCTCCTTGGATGGAAAGCTATGACAAACCTAGACAGCATGTTAAAAAGCAGAGATGTCACTTTGCCTGACAAACATCTGTACAGTCAAGGCTATGGTTTTTCCGGTAGTCGCGTGCAGATATAAGAGTTATGCGGACTTACGCAGACCATGAAAAAGGCTGAGCACTGAAACTAAAACCAGAAATAATAGAAGTGATTGCCTTGGGGAGAAGAATTGGGGCCAGCAAGGGACTGAGACATTTCAGTACAGTTTTTAAAACCTTATGCACTGTAGCCCACCAGGCTCCTCTGTCCATGGGACCTTCCAGGCAAGAATACCAGAGAGGGTTGCCACTTCTTAGCCAGGGCATCTTCCCGACCCAGAAATTGAATCTGTGTCTCTTGCACCACCTGCTGGCAGGCATATTGTTTACCACTGAGCCACCTAGGAAGCCCCTGAATATTTTCGTTTTTAAAGAAATGATAAAGCCGCACTTGTCCAACTTGAGCGTGCACACAACAGCAGGTTGTGACTCAGTAACTCTGGGAGGCCTGAGACTCTGCATTTCCTGCAAGCTCCTGGGCAATGCCAAAGCTGCTGGTCTGAGGACCCCAGTCTGAGTAACAGAGCTGCAGATGTAAAGGCAGGCTAAGTCAGCTGAAATACATTCTGTGGATAAATGGAAATCGGGGAAGATCTTTGAACAGAGATGAGACAGGATCAGAGGATGCTTTAGGAGGGCTGACCAGGGCAGCATCACCTATTGCGAGACCCTGGGGGCACAGGGCCATACAGGAGACATTGTAAACTCCAGGCGAGAGAGGGGCGTTAGGGCAGGGCAGTGAAGGGCGGGGACAACAAGATGGAGAGATGAGGCTGCAGTAGGGTCATCAGCAAAGGACCGCGTGTGAGGGGTGATGGCAAGAAAGTGCCCAGGTATCCAGGGAGAGGGTGCTGGGCCTTTGGAGACTCAGGGCAAGAAGGGGAGCACAGTCTGGGGACCTGAGTGTAAGGGGACTACAGGACCACCTGGGTTAGAAGAGGCAGGAATCAGTGAGGAAGTGACCCAAAGGTAGGAACACCCATCACTCACAAACACCAAGGATTGTCTTGTGTCGAGAGCACACCCACAGCTGCATGTGATGTGGGTTCCAGCTGTTGGGGTCACACTAAGGCCATTCAAGCAGCCTCTTTCTGCACCCCCTCCACTCTCAAGCTCCATCACTGATGCTAAGGGCACATTTGCAAGGCCATGGCCTAAGGCTGACCTGAAGAGCCAGGACAACTTGGTCCTTCCAGAGAAAGACCCCAAGGCAGATCTCATTCTCAAAGAAACATGACCTCTCTCTGTGGCCTGGGCTCACAGCTTCCCTTCACAGGCCCCCAAAAGAAGCAGGATGACGCAGAACAGCTGGGAAGCTGGAGACACTTTTCAGGGTGACTTCTGTCTCTTGGACTCCACATTCGCTTATAAAGCAGAGATAAAATGCTAAGCACATTCATGGTCTCAGGTTAGTCACAGAAGAATCTGTTTTATAGAACTTAAATTTTCTATGTCCATTGCTTGTTGAGGACTTTTTTAACTCTGTAATATGATTTGCTGTACATAGAATAAAAAAGAAAATAAAAACAGCTGCATGGTTCTGCGTGAGACAATGGGAAAATATCTCCATTTGGGGGAGCTGAACAGCCTGAGGGAAACCTCTCACCAAAGGTGGGCAATGGGAGGGCCTCTGCTCACATCACTGAGAAGGGCCCCTGTGCCTGCGACCGTGAGGTGAGAGCCCAGCCCTGGGCTGAATTATAAAGGATTAAGGATGGGAGAAGTTTGACTCCTGGATACACGGGGCACCCCCTCTTCCTGCTGAATCTACATAACAGACACTTCCCCTGGTGTCCAGCCCATCAGGGGCACCCAGGAGCTAAACCACCATCAGTGCCTCCCACCTGTCTAGTTACTTTCCAGTGCAAAAGCACTTTCACCTGTGGGAGGCAGATAAGTACTGTTGTGATTACCTTCCCATTCTTCAGATGAGGAAACTGAGGTTCTAGAGAGGTTAACTGGTGAACCCCAAGGTGTGGAAAGTCAGTCCATGGCAGAGCCTTTCCTAAGACCAGATCTCCACCCTTTCAGACCACTGGTCTTTCCAGATCCAGGTCCTCTTGGTGCAGTGAATCTCACACTTCAGATGGGAGATTTCAGACCCTGAGAAGCCACATGACAGGGAGGGAGGCCAGGCCTGTCCTGGAGAGCCTCTCACCTCCCTCACATCATTTGGTTCCATGTCAGCATCCTCTGAGTCCCCAGGGTGGCCCTTGTCCAACCACACCCACCTCCCTGTGCATTCAGTGAGTCACAAACAGATCTGCACCCTCAGCCCAGCCTAGACCTGCAAGGGCTGCTGGCCTGAGAAGCCTCAGCTGGTTGGTCTCCCAACAGAGCCCAGAGACCCTCACTTGTGTGTGAGCTGCAGGCTGGTGGACCTGCCCTCCTTCCTGGGACAGTGAACCGTCCTCATAGAGAATCTCATGGTCCTGCTTTCATGGGCTCTGTCCCATCTTAGTCTTAATATCCATCCCATCAGCCACAACGAGTACGTTACCTTTGGAACCTGGAGAATCATTCCTGGTGCAGAGACTGCTCCCACCCCGAGCTTGTGTCCAGCCCCATGCATGGATTATGTCCAGCCTCAGTCTGTGGTGACTGTCTCCCCAGGCCACTGGTCAGGCCTCTTTCTTCTGAGCTTCCTTTATCACAAGATTTCCCTCCCGATTCTTGTCTGGACAGGTTCTCAGCCTCTCTCTTCCATCCAGCTGGAGGAAGACAAACCACAACAGCCAGCACAAGCTCCTACCCAGTCCAGGGGCTCGGGACATACCAACCACCCCACAAGGAACAGGAAGTGGGGCTCTGCAGATCCCCACTCACGGCCCCTGAGAGCATGCTGACAGATCTGAGACTCTCCCATCAGGGGCACAGAAGGGAGGGAAAGCCCCAGCAGGAGCAGGTAAATGGGGAAAACCTCATTTGAGGGGTCACTACCCATCCCTTATGGGCCTAAGAAAGAAACCCATCAGCCTGTAGCCTGCACACCTGCTCTTCCTCCCTGGAGTAAGACCCTTCCCTCATACCCAGTGCCCACTGACACTTCCAGATGCAACTCAGATGGCACTCTGGGGCCCTGCCCCATCCTGACCCAGATGGCATCAGGAGCTCTCTGCACCAGACTCCCACAGCACTTCAGCAAGTCATCAGTCACTTGTGATGTGACAAGGTCACTGGCTCTTGCCCTCCCCCTTCTGATGCAGACCCCCAGCCCCGGGCACAGGGTAGGCAAGGAGACCCCACTCTCCGGCTGGTGCAAGTCAAGGCTGGCACCTGAGAGTGGGGTCCTGTTGACTCACCTTTGTCCCAACCCTCCTGTGAGAATGCTGGGGCGTCACACATGCTCTTAAATACGATAAGCAGCTTTCAGCTAAGTAGCATATGGCAGCCGTGATGGGTGTCCACTCAGCAAATGTTTACTGAGCACACTTGTAAGGAGCGTGTCGCCAGGGCCCTCCTTTCCTGTCCGTCACCATCTGCTGCAGTCACTGAGCCCCGAGGAGAGCGTCACACGTGCTCCGTCCCCCCACAGTTCACCCCACCGCCAACGTCCCCTATGGGAGCCCCACCTCTTTAGGACCCACGCACTGTCCATCACGGGTTGGGCCCAAAGACACAGTCCCCGTCCACCATCTTGCTTCCAGTGGAGACACAGCTTTTGCATGTTTCATACTCAGTTACTTGCTCTCAACAATGATAAGGAAGAGAGAAGAAAAGAGCAATTTCGATTGTGCAGCAAGTCCACTCTAGGAGAATCTACTCTCTGCTTAAACTGAAGGCCTGGAGTGAGCCTGAGACGGAAGCTGTAAATCCACGGTTCCCTCAGGCCCCTTGGTCCATCTCTCTGCTCCCACCCGCCTTCCCTGAGGGCAGGGCTGTGCCGGGGACTGTTTAGCAGCTGGCTTTTCAGGTGGAGAAGGCCCTGGTCTCTAGCATTTGCCAATCCCTGTGGTGTGGGTGCTTCCCTGGTGGCTGAGACAGTAAAGAATCTGCCTGCATGCAGGAGAGCCAGGTTCAGTCCCAGGGTGGGGAAGGCCCCCTGGAAAAGGGGACGGCAACCCACCCCAGTATTCCTGCCTGGAGAATCCCATGGACAGAGGAGCCTGGCGGGCTATAGTCCATGGGGTCACAAAGAGTCAGACACGACTGAGCAACTAACACTTTGGGCTTCCCGGGTGCCCTGCGACTCAGCACGCACGCACGTGGTGTGGATATCCCCTCTGTGGCTCATTTCAAACCACCAGCATGCGGACACTGAGCACACGCTTGGGGAAAAGACGAGTAAAACCAGCTCTCTCTCACAAGCCAGCTCCAGGTGTTTGTAACACATCACTATCATCAGACATTTCATTCTACAGACACATGTCCATGTAGCGTTGCCCAGAAACACAGGCAACTGTTTACCAGGAGGAAAAGGCAGCCTCGCCCAAGGCAGGAGGACGACTTCCCCAGGGTGGTCCATGGGTCTGCACCGCCGCAGCATCCTAGGGGTCCACAGGAGTGGTCTTCACTGCACCGCGTGTTTGCTCAGTAGCCTCCGACTCTTCGTGGCCCCGTGGACTGTAGCCCGCTAAACTCCTCTGTCCATGGGATTCTCCAGGCAGGAATACTGAAGTGGGTTGCATCTCTCGCATCTCCTGCGTGGGCAGGCAGGATTCTTTACCACTAGAGCCACCTGTGAAACCCAACTAATTCTCCCTTTCAATAACCAAAGTCACCCTTCACCATTCTCCTTCTTCACTAGACACCCCTGGCGAAGGCTCAGCGGGTCCCCCACCTACCTGCACGCCAGGCTGTGTATCCTGAGAGCGCAGAACGACTTTCCCTTTGGAAGCCTCCCCCTTCCCCACGCCCCATCCCCGTCCCTCTTTCCAACCCACTCCTCACCCGCACCTCCCACCCCACCTCCAGTGCTGGGAGGCAGGACTTTACAGACAGACACACAGACACAGACTGATTGCATTCTGCTTCTAACAGGCTGGGTAATCGTGGGCAGATCCTCTACGTCCTCCTGCCCTGGCTTGCTAGGAGAACTAAGTAAATATGGTGCAAAAAGCAGTCAGTACAGGGCAGCCCCAACAGGCTTCCCTCCTCCCATGGGAGGCAGCCTGAGCATAGTCAGACAATGTCGCCACCCGGTGGCTGATCTCAGACTTGCCCAAAAGGCCCGCAGCTACAGCAATTTGGGCAATTCTGAGATCAGCCACTGGGTGACGACATTGTCTGATGTCTATGGTTGGAGAAGGAAATGGCAACCCACTCCAGTATTCTTGCCTAGAGAATCCTGTGGACAGAGAGAGGAGCCTGGTGGGCTGCTGTCCATAGCGTCGCACAGAGTCGGACACGACTGAAGCGACTTAGCAGCAGCAGCAGCTTTAAATGAGGGAACGGCTGGTGAGTGTCTGGTGAGAATAAAGATCCATTTTCTGAGAGGCTGCCTGGTATTGTGGAATGAGCTGGGGCACTGACATCTGGTTCAAGTAACAGATATGCCAGATACTAGCTGTCGGACCTTCAGCAAGTTATTTAACTTCTTGAGCCTCAGTATCCTCATCTGTAAAATGGGTATAATGATTTCTGTGTCATTAGAGAAACACTAAATAAGTGTTTGTTTCCATTCTCCTTTTGAGCCTTCTTCCTGGCCCTGTTTCCCAGAACCTAATAAATATCACCTTCCTGCCTCTACAGTTCCCATGAAGTTCCTCCTTGGCCTCATCTTCTCAACTCTATTTTCAGGGTTCCCTTTACTCCAAGAAGGATCTCAGAGTCCACATTCATCCCCAGTACTTTATGTCCCAAAGCTCTAAATCTTCACAATATTTCAATAAAACAGATACTTTTGGTGACACACTCATGTGACAAAATTATGCCAAAGATGTTCAGTTCAGTTCAGTTCAGTTGCTCAGTCATGTCCAACTCTTTGCGACCCCATGAATCACAGCAGGCCAGGCCTCCCTGTTCATCACCAACTCCCGGAGTTCACTCAGACTCAACGTCCATCGAGTCCGTGATGCCATCCAGCCATGTCATCCTCGGTCGTCCCTTTCTCCTCCTGTCCCCAATCCCTCCCAGCATCAGAGTCTTTTCCAATGAGTCAGCTCTTCTCATGATGTTATATAAAATAAAATACCACGTTATTTATTTGCAATAAAAGACTCCCCAGTCTGGGGACAGGTATCAAGCCACAGACTCTAGACACCCCCTTCGCATTAACAAGTCTCTCCCCAACAAGGGGGCTTGCTGGGCACAGACCCTTGCTGATCAGGGTGGGACTATTTCTCCTACAGTCAGGAACTTTCTGAAACTTCCTGACCCAACCAGAAGCACATTGCTGGCGGGCAGATTGCTATGACCCTGAATTCCAAGGACACACAGTGGCCCACATTGTCAGTGCTGGCCAGTGTCCTTGAGGTTATAAATCCTCCCTGATGGGCCAGTGCCACATCTTACTTACTTATTAGGTCTGACTCCATCTTGTTTTGAGTGCTCTGGACAAATATCTGAACTTATCTGAGCCTGCGAGCTGTCACAGCACTGGGGATGCGTTCCCACTTCAGGACTCTGGGTTTAGTAAGTGGGGACCTAAGCATGTGCCTAGTGAGCCACAAATCATTCATTAAAAACGCCTGTTTTCCAGAACCCATTCTCCAGGAGATCCTCCTTTTATAAATGGTTGTCTCTAATACTAGATAAGGTTTCCAGGAATGCCCCCTCATGGCACCACATTTTCCTAATTTTCTTTTTAAAAGATGGGATAGAAAACTACTGAAGATAGATTCTCACTAATTCCTTCACCAACTCATTTTTGGATTTTAAATTTCAGTCACTGAAGCTCTTTTGCAATAAAAGAAAAATGTAAATGTGTATCAATAGTGCACTTGTCCAAATGAAAATAAAAACAACAAAAAAAATTATTTTAAAATAGTGCATTTCCCTGGTGGCTCAGTGGATAAGAACCTATCTGCCAATGCAGGGGACACAGTTTTGATCCCTGGTCCAGGAAGATTCCACATGCCACCAAGCAACTAAGGCCGTGAGCCCATGCTCTAGAGCCCACAGCCGCAACTACCGAGCCTGCGTGCACAATTACTGACGCCTGCATGCCTGGAGAAGGAAACGGCAACCCACTCCAGTGTTCTTACCTGGAGAATTCCAGGGACAAAGGAGCCTGGTGGGCTGCCGTCTATGGGATCACACAGAGTTGGACATGACTGAAGCGACTTAGCAGCAGCAGCATGCTTAGAACTTACGCTCCACACAAGAGAAGCCACCTCAATGAGAAGCCTATGCATGCAACAAAGAGTAACCCGTGCTCACCATAACTAGAGAAAGCCCACACAAAAGCAGCGAAGACCTAGCACAGACACAAAATTTTAAAATAAATTAAAACTTTAAAAAAAAATAGTGCATCTGACCACACAAATGCTATAATCTTCACTCACCGGAAAGAAACACCATTAAATCTGAGCAAATGGATAAACTTGTAAGTTCTATTATGCATCCAGAGGACAGGAATAAACAGATTACAAAACAGGAAATGCACCTGTTTCACACAACCAGTGGAAAAAATATGGGGCCTATTGGACAGTTCAGGATCTCACTACAAATCACCACAAACTGAGTGCCTTTCACAGCAGACATTTGTTTTCTCACTCTCAGAGGCTAGAGGTTCAAGATAATGATGTCATCACGGTTGTTTTGGGATAAGACTTCTCTTCCGACTTTGTAGATGGAGTAATCAAGTAAATGTTTGCCCTTAGGGTTTTCTTTAAGCCCAAAAGAAAGTATCAACACCCATTTATGATAAAATCTGTGGAGACAGTAAGATGATCATTGTTAGCCAGGGGTTAGTGGGGAATGAGGTCTGAATAGGTGGAGCACAGAGAATTTTTAAGACAGTGAAAATTTTTAGTATGATACTATAAGGGTACATACAAGACACTGCACACTTGTCTAAACGCATAGATGGATGACACCACGAGAACCCAAGGTAAACTATGGAATTTGGGTGGTTATGATGTGTCCATGTAGGTTCATTCGTTGTCACAAATGTCCAGTCTGGTGGGGGATGTTGAAATGGGGGAGACTGTGCATTGAGGGGGCACAGAGGCTGTATGGGAAATCTCCATACCTTCCGCTTAGTTTTGCCATGAACCTACTCTTTAAAAAATAACAATAAAGTTTTTTTTTTTTACCAAAAGTGACAGAGCACTATAAAAGATTCAAACAATATAAAAGTGTATATTGAAGAAAGTGAATTAGCAAACCCTGCTCAATTCCTCATCTTTGAGTGAGTAGTACAGTTAACCTAGGTATGGTATTGATTGTTCCTGTACATGCATCAATATATACATATCTATCTATTTATATGTTTTTGCAAAAAAGAGACCATAGAATGCATAGTTTTGTCTTTTTTCCCATTGATAAGCATATCTCGGACATCTTCATTTGGTGATACATCTGGGTTTACTCACTTGTCCTAACAGTGACATTCTTTCCTTCTTTAAACAATTCCCTATTGGTGGCCATTTGGATTGTTTCTTATTACTGAAAAATGCTGCACTGAATTTATCTCTGTATTTATCACTGTAATCTCTGTTTTTCTAAAGGGTAAACTGATGGAGCAAAGGCTATACAAATTATATATTTTGATAAATATTGTCACTTTTTTCTCAATTTTGTATCAAATTAAAACTCAACAGCATGTGTCAGTTTCCCTAAACCCTCATCAACCTTCAGTATTGTTAAATTTTTTTAACTTTACCAATCTCTGCAGAAATAGCTCATGGTTTTAATTTTCATGCCTTAAATTTTCATGAAATTTTAAAATCCCAGTATTCATTAAATAGCCAGTTATATTTATTCCTCTGACTCTCCATAGTCTCCCCACACTTTTCTATCTAGTGTCAGTCTGAAAAAGTGAAAGTGAAGTCGCTCAGTCTTGTCCAACTCTTTGTGACCCCATGGACTGTAGCCCACCAGGCTCCTCCTTCCATGGGATTTTCCAGGCAAGAATACTGGAGTGGGGTGCCCTTTCCTTCTCCAGGAAAGCTTCCCAACCCAGGGACTGTACCCAGGCCTCCCATGTTGTAGGCAGACGCTTTACCATCTGAGCCACCAGGGAAGTCTTATTTCCTATTTATTTGTAAGAGTTTCTGTGGAAATGAGTTATCTACCTACTTTATGTATAGGGAATACGTTTCTCCAACGTGTCCTTTTTCTTTCTTTATTCCCTCTCTCGCCCTGCCATCAAGGACTTGAACGGCTAGAAGCCATCTGTGATTTAGGGCAGGGATAGGGTTTTGAGGAAGGACACGGATCAGGCAGAAGAGTGTCACAGGCTTAAGCACCCCCAGCTCCTCAGACAGGAGGGGAACCTTAGTGTCTGCGACGCTCAGTTGTGTGAAAATACAGGGAAGGCAACCCTGAGTGGGGTGAAACGCGACGCTCTGCAGTGAGGAGGGTACGGAAGCCTATGGAGGTGAGTCAGCAGGCCTGTTGGCCAGTAGGAAGAGGGACATGCCAGGGCTTCAAGAAGAAGTATTTCTTTTGAGGCAACCCAGCCAGGAATACACAGTGCTGGCCACACAGCGGCTGGAAGCCTCTGATTACTGTGCAGCTCAGGCCTTAGCAAGATCTCCCTGGAGGCAGACCACCCACCCATGGCAGTCCCAGACCTTCAGGTGGGGGAGTGCCACCCTGAGGGGCGGGTGTCCAGCCAGGCAGAAGAGTGCCACCCTCAGGGGCTGCGGCCGGGCGGGCAAGGGAGTGCCACCCTGATGTGCTGGTGGTTGGGCAGGTGAGGGAGTGCCACTCTATAAGAAGTTCTAGCAGAAAGAAGCCAGGTCTTTATACAGAACTGGGAGCTTGTCCCAGTGGCTGGGACAGATTCACTGAGAGTGGTGGAGGAAACCATGGTCCCAAGGCCACAGAATCAAAAGTAACTGTGGCAAGTCCTCCTGGGACCCCAAGGTCATCATAAAGGGCCAGACCACACCAAGGTGGCAAGAGTCCTATTTGGCATTTTTTACTTCAAAGAAAAAATGAAAAGTAGGCCTACTGTCCCCGTTCTCCAGGGAACTCCTTCTTCAGTTCAACTCCTGCAATGACAGGCCCACCTTTGCATTCTGAAGATCTCCCCGGGGGTGAGCCGGGGGGTGGCTGGTTCCAACTGTGGCCCTGGTCTTTTTAATCTCTGGAAGACAGTTCTTAGAGAATTTGAAAAGTTGCTGCCAAGGTGGTTTCAATGATGCTAATCAATTTTCCGGCTATCTCCTTCAGGCCATTGTCTGGTGACCATCATGCCTAAGAAAGGAGCCTCAGCGTTAATGACTTGGAAAATATCAGTAGCCTGTGGGAACTGGTGGTTAATGTGAAATCTGTGTGACACTAGAGGCCTCCATCAGGCCGACCACTGAGCACCCTAATCCAAACCAGTCAGCTGGGTGTGTTCCACAGGTTAGATGCAATCCATGGCCACTTGTGCAGTGTATAATCATGCCTTCCAGGGGATTTCTTTCGAATGTAACTTCCCAAAGACACAGAGAGGCTGCTGATCAGTACCCACACCTGTGCACACCTGCAATATTTCAACATTCCAGAAGAACAAATCAAGAAGCTTCTAAATGAAAAGAGTTTATGAAGGCCGTTTTCAGGAGCAACATTAAAGATCCTGACAACAGTTTCATGAAATCTGTACTGTTAACATCATCACTGGGATCATGAGAAATCAGAGGTGCAGAGGGGTTGGATGACCCACCTGGGGACGCACAGGGGGAGAGGGCAAAGCCAGATTTCCAACCTCAGCAGGCAGGTGCCCAGCTGTGAGTGATCAAGATAAGAACCAGCTAGGAAGTGCCCTACAGGTTCCAAAGTACTGCCCATTGTTCATCTCAGTCTGTCTCCAAACTGACCTGAAAGGTGGCGATCCCCCTCTACAGAGAAAAAAACCGCTCAGAGAGGTGAAGAAGTGGGGATGGAAAAGGTGCCTGACACATACTTGAGGCAGCTGGATTTGCTGTTGACGTGTGGTCTTCTCCGTCCTTCAAAGCAGTCTTACATCCACGGATCGAAATATTCTCTCCAGAGCAGGGCATTTCTCCCTGGATGAACCCCAGCCCCATAAAAGGCCCTGCCCAGGAAATCTGCCTTCACCTCTCAGAGTCTGTCTCAAGGGGGAGGGCAGAAGTTCCCCCACCTTCATGCTGCTTCACCTCAGAAATTTCTCATTTGTATCAAGAGCTCAGATCTGAAACACAGGCTCTTCAATGGTCCCCCATTCCCAACGGTAACCTGCCCCACTCTTAGCCCAAAATAGTTCTCACCCAGCCCAATCTGATCCGTGCACCTCCAGCTTCCCCTACCCTAACCCCTAGCCTAGGCTTCTTCCACATCCTGACCTTGCCCCTGATTTATTACCCAGCTCATTGATCTCTCACGCAAAATGAGCTCATTTTGCCCAGGACTTAATTTTGTACACTTGTGCTGCTGCCCCAGCCATCAACTCACCACGTCTCCCACTTTCTCTGTTCTAAGGCCCCGTGCTCGGTCTGAGAGCGAAAGGGAAAGGCTCCAGGTTTCCAGAGGACTGCCTGCAACCGGCCAGGAACCGAGGCCTGACTCAAAGCATCCTTGCGCCCTGCCTACTGGCTGCGCCGGAGCACTAGTGCCACCTGGCGGCTCAAGATCAAACTGCCGCTTGTGATTTCCTGGAGGGAGGCCTTCCAACATGTCAACATTTTATTATACAAAAAACACTAGTGTTGTTCGGTCGCTCCGTTGTGTCTCTTTGCAACCCATGGTCTGCAGCACACTAAGTTTCCCTGCCCTTCACTATCTCCTGGAGTTTGCTCAGACTCATGTCCTTTGAGTCGGTGGTGCCATCCAATCATCTCATCCTCTGTCATCCCCTTCTCCTCCTGCCCGCAATCTTTCCCAGCATCAGGGTCTTTTCCAGTGAGTCTGCTATTCACATCAGGACGCCAAAGTATTGGAGCTTCAGCTTCCGCATCGGTCCTTCCAGTGAATATTCAGGATTGATTTCCTTTGAAAGTGAAAGTGAAAGTATTCAGTTGTGTCCGACTCTTTGTGACCCCATGGACTCTAGCCCACCAGGCTCTCTGTTCACGGAATTCTCCAAGCAAGAATACTGGAGTGGGCTGCCATCTCCTTCTCCAAGGGATCTTCCCTAGAGATTGAACCCAGGTCTCCCACATTGCAGACAGACTCTTTACCACCTGAGCCACCAGGGAAGCCACTGATTTCCTTTAGGATTGACTGGTTTGATCTCCTTGCAGTCCAGAGGACTCTCAAGAGTATTCTCCAACACCACAGTTTGAAAGCAGCAATTCTTTGGGGTTCAGCCTTCTTTATGGTCCAACTTTCATATCCATACATGGAAAAACCATAGCTTTGACTAGATGGACCTTTGTGGGCAGCACCCTGGACACAAACACAGAAAGCAAAGTCACTGTCCCAGAAGAGTCCATAGCCTAGTAGGGAGGTATAAGCAGAAATCATTTTAGCGCAGGTTGTTTCTGCTGCAATATATTTTCTTTCATCTAGGAGAGGAAAGCAGAACATGTGAAAACTGAAATAAAGCAGGAAGCCCTCTTGGAGGTGTGCAGGATGACTTGCAGGGGGCAGGTGAAGCGCATGCCACCACCAGGACAGGGAGGGGAAGAAATGCAGCAATGTGAAGAAATGTAGCTCCCAGGTCTGCGGCCAGCATCTCTGTGCCTGATAGAGTTCAAGGCAGGCGTAACCTGGAGGAGACTGGAAGAGACTGGTCCAACGTGCTGTGGAATGCAGGCTCCTGAGTCGGCATGGAAGTGTGCTGGGGATGTTAGAAATGGCCAAAGCAGTGGCCTTAAGATTAATTTTAAAAGAAAAAAAAAAAATGAGCTTCTCAAGCATAAAAGTTTACCCAGAGCACGACAGCATAAGGGGAAAGGCAAAAGGGGAATAAGTGAGCCCGTTGTCTGCCCAGGTTTTCCCCGATCAAACGGAGCCCTGAGACCAGGACCGTCTTCCACTTGTGACCTCAGGCTTCCCACAGCCCTTCAGGGACTGGGTGCTGAATAAATGTTTGCTGGCTATGAAGATGACTCAGCTTCCACGCGAAACAAACAAGAGAATTCCTGTAACAGGTATCACTGAAGATAAAGGCCTTGGCCTCTGAGCTAATCTTTGTCCAGAAGGAATTCCTGATTCCAGTCAATGCTCAGAGGTGCCTGCCTGCTTTGAACTCTGCTCCTGAGCCTGCCAACCACCCAGTTCCCAGAGGTTCTTACAGCCAAGGTTCCCTCCTCCCACCACCCCTGACCTAATCCCGTGAGCACCTGCTTTACGCCTGCCCCAGCAAGGCCAAGACCCAGGATCTGTGCAGGCTCAGGACAGGGCACAGCATCTGCCAGCTAAGAGTCTGGTTTTCTCTTACACCAGAGCACAGGACTTCATCCACGGACTCAGTCAGTGTTGGTTGACTGTCCCCCAGGCCTCTCAGTCAGGAACAGAACTGAACATTCTGGAGTTCATTCCAGTTTTCCTAGACACCACGCCAAATGATATCAGGGTTCCTCTTCCTCCTCCTGGGAGAGTTTCCACCCACACTCAGTGTGCCAAGAGACCATTAGCTCTGTCTCTGGGGCAGAGGGCTAACAAATGTCCCATGTCTCCCAAATTGCTGGCACTGGGCTGCCTGCACCCCCAGAAGCCTCTTATAAATTACTGGCACCTCACCCAGGCTCTCACGGCCTGTCCCCTCACTGTCGAGGCTGCTGTCTCCCCTTGCCCTGAAAGAAGGGGGCAGAGTCCCTCCTGGGGAGCACAGCCCCACTCCGTGTGAGCAGCAAGTCGCTGAGGCCCCACCACTCCTCCCCGCGGGAGGATGAGAGAGCCAGCATCACTGCTCTTTTCTTCTGCCAGCTTCTCTGGGTAAGTGTGCCTGATAAGACCCATCCCTTAACCCAGACGAATTTTCAGGAGTTCTTCCTGAGAGCTAGTATATAATGGTGGTAATCACAAAAGACTCACCTTGCAAAATGGCACAAGACACTGAGCAGTGGGGACATAAAAGTGATTTTTAAAGACCAGAGAATGAAAGAAAGAGGGGGTTAAAGCACCAAGGCTCTTTCTGCAGACACCTGCCCTGCCCACCCCTGCGCTTCTCCCTGTCAGGTAGCCTCCTTGCTTCCCCGCCTTCCCAGCCCCCCACCCCTGCACACTCTTCTGGACTCCACTTTCCAGATTTCATTCTCTTGCCTTAACTTCTTTGAGAAACTGTCCAAGAGTCTGAACAGTGGTCATCCTCCTCTGAAATATAAATTAAACCTTTCCCTATCCTTTTGTGAAGATCTGCCTCCTGAAAGTCTGGGCAACCCTGGCCAGTGAAGGGTCTTATTCTAGAATGAAGGGTGGGAGACAGAGAGATGAGCTCTGCCTCCCTCATTCCGGAAGAAAATCGTAAGAACCGTCACAGGAGTAAGGAGCCATGTAAACAGCAGAGGATAAAATGCTGAGAATACTCTGTCCCCAATGACCAGGTAGATAGAATCTGGACTCCAGGTGGTGGGAGCAGGACAGGAAATAGATCAGCCTCATGATTGGAAGTGTGGAGACTCCTTAGAAATGGAGCAGGGCCCATGTCATAGAGGCAGGGTGAGAATGAAACTGTATTAAGTGCCTACTGTGTGCAGGGCACCATGCCAGGATCTTATACACATTCTTCCTCATAACCCCTATGATTCAGTGATTCTGCTCCTAACTACCTGCATGCACCTGGCTCCAGGGAACCCAAGAAAAAACTCCTGGACCCCAGAGAATGTCATACTCAGTGAACTAAGTCAGACAGAGAAAGACAAATATTCTATGATACCACGTCTATGTGGAATCCAAAAAACCATACCAACGAATCCACATACAAGACAGAAAAGACTCTCAGACATAGGAAATAAACTTACGGTCACCAAAGGGGAGAGGGGTGCAAACGACTACACATAAAATAGATAAGCCACAAGGATTTACTGTACAGCACAGAGAACTACATTCAGTATCTTGCAATAACCTGCATTGGAATATAATCTGGAAAAAAAAAAAAAAAACAGAATCACTTTGCTGTACAGCTGAAACAAACACAGTATTGTCAATCAAGTAGACTTCATTTTTTTTAAAAAATAGGAAAAGAGTAAAATAGGAAAAAAGTGGGGGGCGGGCTCCTGTGAGGCTGGGTGAAAGAAGTCAGCGAGGACACACACTGCATGCTTTCCTTTGTGTGAACTCCCTCAAACAAGCAAAGTAACCCCCATGCTTGCAGACATCTACCGAGGACGTCAAACTTTGGAGAAAATCAAGGAAGTCCTTATCTCCGGAGACGGGGACTTTGTGACTTTTAACGGACACACAGAGACTCCTGGAGTACAAGGGTGTTCCATCTTGCTACCCTAGGGGCTTACATTGAGTACTTCTTTATAATAATTTACTATGTTGTATTATTTTCTACAGTCAAGAAAGGTCTTGAACAAAAGAATATTGTAGATAACTGTTGGGCATTAAATGTTTCCAATATTTGGGGAGAGTTGTTATGATTCATCACAGATGTGGGTAATGAGGCAGATTGTATGAATATTTCACAGTTCTTGATGCACAGACCCTATGTGATCTCACTGCTTAATTTGCATTTCTGTGACTACTAGTAAGTTACAGCATGGTCTTAAATGTTTCTTGTTTCTGTTCAGTCGCTCAGTTGTGTCCAACCCTTTGTGACCCCATGGACTGCAGCACACTAGACTTCCCTGTCCTTCACCATCTCCCGGAACTTGCTCAAACTCGTGTCCATTGAGTCAGTGATGCCATCCAACCATTTCATCCTCTGTCATCCCCTTCTCCTCCTGCCTTCAACCTTTCCCAGCGTCAGGGTCTCTTCTAACAAGCTGGCTTTTCGCATCAGGTGGCCAAAGTACTGAAGTTTCAGCTTCAACATCAGTCCCTCTGACGAATATTCAGGGTTGATTTCCTTTAGGATTGACTGGTTTGATCTCCTTGTGGTCCAAGGAGAGTCTTCTTCTTCTCAAGAGTCTTCTCCAACATCACAGTTCGAAAGCATCAAATTTATTTTTTTTTTTTTGCTGGCTGTATTTTTTTATTTTGTGAATGATCTGTCCATATCTTAACATACTACCCTTTTGGGAAATCCAGTCACATTTGGGATACTGAATCTTCAGCATTTTGAGAGCAGAAATGTCCATGGAGAGGAAGATACCTAAAGGTGGCAGGGCGGGGGCACGTGGAGGCGGAGACGGAGGAACCAGAGAGAGCAGCTGGTGTCCCTTCCCCAGGCTGCAGGCGCAGAGCTGTGAGAAGCCTTTCTGTTTGACTCCATCCATCCTGTGTCCACTGAAGTAGCTCAAGATACAGGCCCTGGGGAGGCACAGGGAGGCAACTTCATACCTGCCTGGGAGGAGTAAGCCCAGAGGGGCTCAGGCAACATAAAACAAGACAACTGAGACATCGGGCTGAATAGAACCCACAGTGAAGGAGGGGAGACAGTGCACACAGGCAGGGCGGGGAGTGAGCACTGAAGTGATCCAGGAAGGAGTTTGGACAGGGGCAGTGGGAGTGGGAGAAACTAAATGAGCTGTGAGCAAATAGAAAATTGTATGGAATGGGTGAAATATCAGGCGTGTTTGAAACTAGTCTGGAGAGACTACAAAGGCCCTACATGCCATGCTCAGAGTTCAGCTTTATCTTGTCAGTCGGTATCTCCAAAGTATGTGACGTCAGAATGCCAATTTAGCAGAACAGTTAAGGCTCTTGCTTGATAAGACAGAAGAAATGTCAATCCCATGGTCACACATGTTGTGAAATACCAGGCTGAACAATTTAATGTTCCCACTGGAGGAGGAACCATGAATCCCTCAGAAGGGGTCAGTCTCTACATTTCCTAAATTTGTCTGATCTCTGCCTTTCTTGAGGAGCATTTCTCAGAACTGCTCCTCAAGGAGCACACTGAGAATTTCTGATGTAGGTAAACTGCGTGACAGTGAGCACAGGAGCCAAGCTGTGTTGTATTCTCTCCACAAGTCCTTGCCTTCTTCTCACCCTGTCTGCTGCTGTTGCTGCTGCTGTGTCGCTTCAGTCATGTCCAACTCTGTGCGACCCCAGAGACGGCAGCCCCCCAGGCTCCCCCGTCCCTGGGACTCTCCAGGCAAGAACACTGGAGTAGGTTGCCATTGCCTTCTCCAGTGCATGAAAGTGAAAAGTGAAAGTGAAGTCACCACTCAGTCATGTCCGACTCCTAGCGACCCCATGGACTGCAGCCCACCAGGCTCCTCCATCCATGGGATTTGCCAGGCAAGAGTGCTGGAGTTGGTTTCTCACCCTGTCTACCACCTATAAAAGCTCATCAACAACGTACTCACTAAATAGGAGCTCTTAGGGCAAAACTTTGTCTTAGCCTACCTAGGCTGCCATAACGAAATGCCAGCGGGAATTCCGACAGTCCAGTGGCTAGGATTCTGCACTCACCCTGCTAAGGGTCCAGGTTCAGTCTCTCATCAGGGAACTAAGATCCCACAAGCCACTCATGGGGGAGGGGGTGGGGAATGCCAGAGACTGGGTGGCTTAAAGAACGAAATTCTCATAGATCTGGAGGCTAGAATGGCCAAGATCACTGTGCCAGCTGATTCACTTCCCGATGAGAGCTCCCTTCTTGGCGTTTGATGGCCACCTTTGTGCTCCTCCTCACACAGTCAGAGACAACTCTCTGGTTCCTCCTCTTATGAGGGCACTAATCCCATCGCGAAAACCCCACCCTTACTACCTCATCTAACTCGATTACCTCCCAAATGCCCCATCTCCAAATACCATCAAATTGGGGTTGAGGCTCTAACATATGAATCTGGGGGACACAGTTCAATCCAGACCTGTCTGGCCTCAGCCCTCCTCAGTGGTATATTCAACAAGCAGTTAAGGAGCTCCCACTGTGTGCAGTCACTGCTCTAGGTACTCAGGATTCATCCATGAATGAGTCCAACAAACCCTCTACCCTCATCATTCCAATAGAAGGAGAAGGACACTACACAACAGTCATGATAAATAAGGACATGGTATAGTGTGTTAGGGGATAAGGCTCAGGAGAGTGGTTTCAGTTTACCTCCGGAGGTCAGAACAGGCTTCGTCAAAGAGAAGACTGGGAGGAGATGAGGGAGTGGACATCTTAAGGAACAGTTTTCCTGGCAGAGATGACAGCTCTTGTAACGGCCCGTGGGGGGACTGTGCCTGGTGTGTTCCAGGAACAGGAGGCCACTGTGGCTGAGGCAAGAGCAGTAAGAGTGTCTGAGATCAGAGCAGAAACAGGGAGTCAGGTCAGGTCCATGTAGACCTGGAACCTCACAACGCCCCTGCCAGAAGGGCCTCGAAGATCTGCGTCATGTTCCACCACTTGCTGGTCAGATGACAAAAGGAGGTGGACAGGGTTGACGGGCACTGGAATAGACCCTGGTTCCTGCGCAGTTTCTCAAACCCCGCTCTTGCTAGTGAGGACCCTGCCTGGGTCCTGTGCAGGGCTGTGGCCTCCACTCCGTCCACGCGTCCAGGAAAGACCACCCAAGTGGCCACAACAGCGGGTCAGACACCGGGTGGCTGCCGCTGCAGCACTGCCCACCAGGGGGCGCCGGCCCAGCGCGCAGCTTCTCCCTTTATCCCTGGAAATTCCCCATCGCTCCTCAGGGCTGCCCCCTCCTGACTCGGACCCCAGCTCCGGCCGCGATGGTTCCTTCCCACCCAGGCTTTGTCTCAGCTAACCTCCGGGTCACTCCGTCTCTCTCTCCGCCTTCCCCCACCCTCTTACCTCTGCCCGAGATGTGGGGGGGGACAGCCCGGCCTGAAAAAGAGCTCTGAGAAGGGGACGCCCCGGGTTTTGAGGGCCGAAGGAGTGGGAGGTGCGGAGGGGCACTGCGGGCGCGGGTCGGGTGTGTGGAGTGTGCGCCCTCACCCGTGTTGTCTACCCCGCTCCCCCGGGGCTGGCTCCTGCTCTTTCCCTGTTGTGTTTGCTGCTGAGGGATCCCCGGGGGCTCATTTGGAGCCAGGGAACAGGGCAACCTGGGAATAAGGGCTGAAGAGAGATTCAGAGAGGAGGGGGGCCTCTGCCCGCCAGAGCCCCTGGGAAAGGAGGCTGCCTCTCCCCTACGCTCACTCGCAGGATTTATCCCTTCATCAGCCACAGGCCCAGGAGGGGAGACTGAGGCACCAGAGAAAGGCTTCCAGGCACCTCCTTTCCTGCCTCTGGTTCCTGGAAGTGTCCGGACCAGGACAAGCAGGATATGGACTCTGTACACACACAGCTCTGCTCCGGGCCACCCAGGAGCTCACAGGGCTGGGATGGCGCTGCTGCAGCCCCTTATCAAGACTCTGTGCCTAGGCCACACCCGCCTGGCACACACAACCAGCCCGGTGAGGAGAGACGTCCAGAGAGCCCCCTCCCCACTGCCCCACAGCCTGGGGGGCCGAATCCAGCTTGGGGTGATGCAGGTCTCCCCCACCGCCCTCCAGTGCCTCCATCGGTCCCCACCCTGACCTGCGGTTGCTCTCTGGGCCTCTGAGGCCTGAACCCCGAACCTGAAGAGGAGAGATCAGCGGGAGTCCCCAGGCGCTTCCCCTGAACTTTGGTCTGGCTGAATAGCTGGCCTGAGGCCAGGAGCAAGGTTCCCCTCTCCAAGGGCAGACTTCCTGCTGGCCAGAGGCCGGGAAATCCCAGAAGCTGAGCTTCCCCTGCCCCACAGGGGCTCCCAGCGGCCAGGCCAGGGCAGGGAGCTGCTGGGCCCTCCCACAGCAGAGGGAGTGCCAGGCAAGGGGAGAGCTGAGAGCCCCGGCGGGACAGAGCTGGGGCTTGGGCCTGCCAAGGACGGAGGACCGACAGGGCGAGAGAGGAGCAGGGCCAGAAGCCCAGGAGGGTGGGAGAGGGGACCTCCTTCACCCTTCACTTCTAGGTATCAGGCTGTATCACTGTTATCCTGCTCAGGGGAGAGGGTGAGGGCTGGGGGCACAGTGGAGGGGGCCAACCAGGAGACACAGAGAGGTGGGTGCCAGATTTGCCTGTCAGGACTAGGAGGAGGGGATCTGATCATGATGGGCTGAGGTAGGGAGGAGACAGCTGGCAAGGCCCACTCTCCCCAACTGGTGGTCCTGTGGGAAGATGGGGAAGGGAGGAAGGAGGTAGTAAGAGTGAGGGGTTTCCACGTGGCAGAAAGCAAAGCCCCCGCAGAAGAGAAGAAGAGAACGCAGCACACAGAGGGTGGTGCTGGGCATTACAGTGGTTATTCTCGTCCTGTTTCCCTAGAGATCTCATTCAGGCCCCCTCACAACAGCTGTGGTATGTTCCTCCTCCAGCTCCCCCGCTGGGACCAGGCCCAGAATCTTCCCTGCAGTGAGCACCCCACCCCACATTCTGTCTCCCTCCTTTGCAGCTAACTACCCCTCCCAACCAAACCTGAGCCTCCTCCTCCTCCTCCAGGAAGCTCTCCTAGACTGACTTCCCCCATCCCTGCATTCCAGGGCTCCTCATCCCCGCGTTCCAGGGCTCCTCATCCCCACCACAATGGCCAGAAACCCTTTTCTGGCTCTGATAGGTGCTTGCATAAGTGTTCTAAACACTGCGGTTTCCTGGGTGTGCCTCATGTCTCCCATTAGTAACAAGTTCAGGGCAAGGACCTTGACATCAGGTCACAAGCCAGTCCATGTGGAGAGGGGGTGGGGAGCCACCCGTGGTTTTCATAGCTCCAAATCCTAATTAAAGTGTCTCTCTCTCCATCACAACCTGCCCAAACCTGACCTTATATCTTCCCTTTCACCTACTTTCTTCTCAAACCCAAACCATCAGCTTCTCCCAACTTCCAGTTCTCAGCCAACTGGTCTACCCTTCTCCTACTCACTGAGGCTGGACACCTGGAGTCATCTTGACTCCTTCCTCCAACAGCCCAGATACAGGCTCACATCCAGCCCTACCTTTTCCAGGGCTCCAACCCAGGTCACTTCACCTCATCTCAAGTCAGCAAGCATTCTTGATCACCTGCCAGGGCCTGACCGATGTCAGGTGCTGGCACACAAAAGATGAGTAAGGCAGCACAAGGGCGTCACCATGCTGTTAGTCGCACCGTAATAAGTTCTCTACTGGAAGCCCTGAGAGCTTTGGAGTCAGAGAGCTGCAGATCCACTGGGGACGTGAGGAAGGCAGCCTGGACTGTGTCTGTGCTTCCTTCATGGAAAGGACAAAGCTCTGCTCACCAGTGACTGGCTGGGGGACTTGGACAAGTTACTTCACCTCTGAGCCTTTGTTTCCGCAGCAGCAATATGGGGATGGTAAACCCTTGCCGGATTTGGGAGGATTAGCTGTAATGATAGCTAACATTTATTAGTGCTTGTTAGGTACCAAGCCCTCTCCTAAGTGTTCTATAGGTAACAGGTCATCTTATCCTTACAGCCCCCTGTAAGACAGAGGACACGGTCATCCCTATTTTCAGATGAAGGAGCTAAGGCTCAGGGATGTTAAGTATATTGCCCAAGTGAGCCCAACTAAAAAGGACTGATGCCAGAATTTGATGCAAGATACTGTTTCATAATTTGGTCATACTCACCTGTGCAAGTTTATCTTCAGAATAATTGGAATAATTATTTTGTTAACAATAATTAATTGTAATATAACTTTTTTGAGAGTTCTACTCTGTTCTAGGCTCTATGATGATGACTTGCATTTAATCCTCAGAACAACCTTGAATGGCAGATATTATCATTTGTGAGAAAATCAAGGCTCAGAAAAGTTAAGTAATGTCCCAGTCTTACAGCCAGTTCCCTGGATAGTCAGACTTTACCCCAGATCTGTCCAACACCAGAGTTTTCTCTTCTGCCCAGCACCCTCCCATGGTTCAGCCTGTCTGCTCACCTCCCAAGCTCACACAGTCACCACACGTGTTCACCATGTTTGTTAATGCTCACTTCCCACCAACTCTCCACATCACCTCTGATTCACCCCCTCCACTTTTCAGATTCCCACCCACCATCACAGGCTCAGCGTCTCCATAAGCTGTCCACACTGAGTCATTGAAGCCCACCCTGGCTTCTCCCGTACAGCATGTTTGTGACATATATTTTGACACTTGACCATATTTAATTGGGGCTTCCCAGGTGGTGCTAGTGGTAAAGAATATGCCTGCCAATGCAGGAGGCATAAGAGACACAGGTTCAATCCCTGGGTTGGGAAGATCCCCTGGAGGAAGGTATGGCAACCCGCTTCAATATTCTTGTCTGGAGAATTCAATGGACAGAGGAGCTTGGTGGGCTACAGTCTATAGGGCTGCGAAGAGTCAGACACAAATGAAGCAACTTAGCACACATGCACATATTTAATTGAGAGTGTAATTATAGATTATTTGGCATTGTCTTATAATTATCTAATATTTAGAAATCATACATCCCCAACCAGTGCAAAACTTCCTTGAGGGCAAGAAACTTAACGAAAATTTCCCTTCACTTATTCTGTCCCCTCCCCTTATCACTTCAGCAGATTGCTAGGCGCACAGCAAGTGCTCCTTAAATAAATCGAGATGTGAAAGGCATTGAAGAGGCAGGAATTCCTAGATTATTAATCATCTTTGTATCTCACTGTAATGGATGCATATCTATACAATAAGTAACCCTGGGCAGACAAGCATAAACCTCACCTGAAGGCAGCTTCTTCCTCAGATTCTGGGAGCTGGGATCCTTTGAGGACTGATCGGCCAAGGCATAGCTTTACACTTCCCTCTCCACTGGCAGTCCAGTTTCTTGTCCTTAGTGCCCTGGATGAGGGCACTCAGAGATTTTCCTGAGGGTAGGAGAGGAGTCGTGGAGGAGCAGGGAGGGTACTCGGGGTCCCTGTCAGCTCTTCAGCCCGATGTGCAACTCTCTTGTGTATCCGCGGTGACCCACGCAATCACCGGGTTTCATGAGCAGGTGACCCACACGGTGGCACAGCATCCAACCCTCAGCAGGTCCCCGCAGACGATGGTGAAAACAGACGGGCTCCTTCCTGGCTCTGCCACTTATGAGAGACGAGGAATGTAGAGGGAAATTTGCCAGCCTGTCTCAACAGGCTCTTAGCTCTACTTGTAGTTTCACCGTTTCCTCGTGTGTGAAGTGCAGATTCCCCTTGGTGGTTCCAGCGGGGGCCACGGGAGATGCACGTAAGGCGGTGCCTGGCACCTTGTAAGCACTCCACACCTGGCAGCCATGTGGGTGCTCTCGTGATTATTGCTGAGGCAGGAGATGGCAGTTGGGAATGCAGATGGAGCTGGAAAGAGCTGGAGGTTTGGCCTTGGGACCAGACGACTCATACCCATGGTCTAGAGATCAGGGACAGAGCTCCTACGGGTCCAGGCCTCCTGCCATTATTAATTACCCTCTCTCTCCTTCCACTTTTCTAATCATACCTCTCCTGCCTCCTCAGCAAGGGCCGTGCTCTATCTCTAGCAGTTTTCTTATCACGTCTTGAACATAAGCATTGCTTATGTCTACTTCCGAAACTGCACAAAACATTTGCTGCTAGATAGTCTCCCTCGCTCCGCCTATCACCTCCTACAGGAGCCCTTCTTCGCTAGGCCTCTCTGCTCCTCTCTATGATTCCAGGGGCACCCTCACCCTGCAATTGCTCAGACCTCACTTAGTCGTGGCTTCCTGCCTCCCCCACTCACTGAAGGAAGCAGATGCCATATCTTCGTCTTGAATATAAATGCCTGAGGACAGACACCTGGCCCCTTTGAAATTCTCCCCGCCTCATTAGAATGCCTGTTTCTGAGCTATAAGCTCTGTGTAAGCCCATTCCTCTGTGCTCCATTTTCAAAGATAGTGTAACACAGCTGCTCCTTCTCACCTTCTTAGAGGGACTGACCATAACTCAGAAAAGAAGGCTGACTGTCTGGGAATCAGGGTTCCAGAAAACCACAAGATAATCATGATTTAAATGTGCTTCTGTCCTCAGAATCAAGGATGAAGGAACATCATGGTGCAGTAGAAAACTCCGTCTGGAAAAGAGCCAAAGAGAGTCAGACCTACTCCCGGCGTGTTGGGTGATCTGAGCAAAGAACTTCTCTGTGACTTACTTTTCCTGATTTGGGGCTCTGAACGTTGAGGCTGGTGCCTATCCATCCCAGACTGTGCATATGATTGGCCCTTTCAAGATTCCTTGGGCTTGGTGAAGCTTTTATTTGTTTACTTTTAAGCAGGAAAATAGAGCTGGCCCTAAGTGACACTGTCAAGATCTGAGATTATGTTTCACAGTCCTCCTTCCTGTTCTTTCAGCCCAGATCCCTTCCACCCGCTTCCGGTAGTCAGCAGGTAGAGAGAGGAGGACTTCCTCTCCCATATATTTCCTTTATTTATTTCCACCTAAACATGAAATGATTTGAGTAGTAGAGTCTTGCAGGAGTGAGGTGAGTTTCAGTCAATTGCCTTTCACAGGTAAATTGAACTTCAGGCCTTAAATCTCTAACAGTATGTGATTGACTGTATTCCATATTCTAATAACCTCCAAGAATATTTAGATGGCAAGTTCCTAAAGAGCCCTTTATCCCTGAAATTCCTTGTGCCTATTAAAATATTGCAAATAAACTATAGTAACATTTTGTTTGTATTTGATTTTGTTATCTATTGTTATATAATAAACCATCCCAGGAGGAGGGCACGGCAACCCACTCCAGTATTCTTGCCTGGAGAATCCCAATGGACAGAGGAGCCTGGTGGGCTATAGTCCATGGGGTTGCAAGGAGTCAGACACAAGTGAATCAACTTAGCACACAACCCCCTCCCCCAAATTTAGCTGTCTAAAACAAGAGCCATTTTATTATATCTCACAATTTTACGGATCAGGAACTTGGACAGGGCTCAGCTGGGTGATTCTTCTGCTCCACAAAGCATTGAATGGAGTTACCCAGTGGTATTCAGCTAGGGGCTCAGCTCAATGGTCCAAAATGATTTTCTCATATGTGAGGCATCTTGCCTGAGCAGCTGGAAAGACTGATCTTAGTTGGGAGCCTTTCCATTTCCATGTAGTTTCAGGGTCTTTGCACATGTTTTCTCTAGCAGAGGGACTGGACTTCCTAAATGGTAGATCAGAGGCCCAAGAGAAAAAGGTAGAAGCTGCAAATCTTCTCAAAGGCTAAACCCAGAACTCCCACGGTATCACTTCTGCTACATTCCAATGGTCAAAGCAGTTAGAGGCCAGCTAGCACTCAGGAGAAGGAGAAATAGATCCTATTTCTCCAGGGAGGAGTATCCAAGAATTTGTGGTCATCTTTAATCCACCACACAGAATAACCAGATGGGGACTCAGAAGGAAAGATGTGTGGGAGAGGAAATGAAGGACCTGGGATAGAAAAGGCTATGGAAAGTTTCTTGATGTAAAAGTTGAAGTTTCAGATGTGACTGGGGTCCCTCAGAAAGGTAATAAATACCTCAATCTCCCAGATATCTCTTCTCTCTACACCCTGAACCTAGCCTAGTCTGATCAGATCCCAGGAGTTTGGTTAACTTGAAATCCAATGGGTCAAAACCCACTCTACCCAAACACTTAACCCTCTTCTAGGATCCTTTATTCCCCATCTTCTATCACCTCCTGTCTTCTTTTCTCCTAAGGAATTCAGACCCTGCACTTACTATCTCTCAGGACTAGTTTCTCTAATCAGTAATCACCACTTTGCATTTAATAAGTCTTTCTTTGTACCAGAGTCTATGCTAAGTGCTTCAAATGAATTATTACATTGACTCCTCACAACAAGGCACATCTCTCATTTTACAGATAAGGAAATTGAAACCCAGAGAGAGTATGCAACACACCTGACCTTGTGTGCTCCAACTCAAAAGTGCACGCTTTAATTACCACGTTACACATCTACTCCTCCAAAGTATTAGTTGTTCAGTCACGTCCAACTCTTTGCCACCTCATGGACTGTAGCCCACTGGTCTCCTGTCCATGGAATTCTCCAGGAAAGAATATTGGAGTGGGTAGTCATTCCCTTCTCTAGGCAGTCTTCCCAACACAGGAATCAAATCCAGGTCTCCTGCATTGCAGGTGGATTCTTTGCCATCTGAGCCACCAGGGAAACCCACAGGGTCACAAAGAGTAGGACACAACTGACTGACTAACAATCTTCCAGTTGTACACCATTTAAATGACCCATCCCTGTCTTTATGAGATGTGAGGGCTGGAAGTCCCCCAACATGCTAAAACAAAGACCCCATTAGATGACAAAGGAGGGGAAGAGGAAACTCAGGGACCCCAAATCTTTAAAAATAGGCATGCCAAGGATATTCTCTGTTGAAAAGTTATAGTCAAGGTTTCTGTCTTAATTTATGCCGTATTGTGTGAGTCAGTGGTGAGGATAAATCTGTAAGTGATACCATAGAAAACTAGTTACAGAGAGACAAAAGAGAACTAACTAAACAAGAAGAGAGAACCTGAGCAGCTCATCCGGCGGTATAAAAGCACCAGTTACAGCTCACTTAACTGGAAATCGGCTCTGACAGCGCCAGTTCTGTGGAACACAGTACCAAATTCAGAAGTGAAAAAGGCCTTTAAGTGCACAGAAGAGCTAACACTGAGCTCATGAACCAAAGTCAGATCCTTAGGGCTACACACAGAGCCTTACTGAGTTACACTGAACAACATTCCTGAGAGGCTGACCTCTGGCTTCCCAACCCATTGTCCCAGGAAGACCAGGTGGGTGTAGGCGAAGGCCTTCTAAGGAGCGAAGTGCTTTGAGAGCAAAGAGACAGCAAACAACTTAAGAGCCCAAGACAATAGGACTCAAAAGTAGACACAGCATTGTCTTGAATATCACTTCACTTTAGAAAAAGGATTATAATGCTTCACTGTCTGGTGCCTGATGGCTTATCAAGCCCTTTCACACACATTATCTCATTTCAACTCCACTGCAGGCCTATGAAGTAGATGCCGAGGGGGAAAAAAATACACAGAGAGGGTTGTTGACTTATCCATGGTCACACTGATTAGCGAGTGCTGGAGCTGGGAGTAAACCCAGATTTTATGATGTCTAACACAGGCCTTTTCCTCTACACCAGGATGTCTCCTTCTTGATAATGATGACTGTGAGTCATCAAGAGGTTAGTTTGCAACCAGCAAACACTGCTGAAGACAACAGGGAAGTAGGTAATATGCTTATTTTTTTTTAATTAAAAAATGATACAAATAGACAAAGGTTGGCATTTAGGATAAAGATCAGTTTCTATTCTCAGCTACAGGATAATTCTGATCATTAGACGATAGTCTGTGCTTAGTGGTTCAGACAGCACCATTACTGAGCAGCGTCACTCTTTGTCTGCTCAGCTTTCCGGCGTCGGTTCCTCCTCTCCATCTCCATTCTACTGCCTTAATTCTGTTCTCTCCTCTCTCTCTCCTGAACTTCCATAAAACTCTCAGTTGGGATCCCCACTTCCAGTTATGAGCCCTCAAATTTATCCTCCACTCCTATCATTCTAGCCAAGCTGACAGGAAGAAAGTCACAGCTCCTTAGCAGCAAAGATCCACTCCATGGGACTTCCCAGGTGGTCCGGTGTTTAAGAATCTGTGCTTCCACTGCAGAGGACGTGGGTTCCATCCCTTGTCAGGGAACTGAGATCCCACATGCCACCCAGTGCAGCCAAAACAAAAAACAAAAAGACGTCCTCCACGACCCAACCCCTGCCAGCCTCCGCAGGTCAAGTCTTGCCCCTCCCGACTCCACTTTTGGGTTCCTCAGCACTGAAGTCTTCTTGCTACCAAGTTTCTCCCTCACAGTTGGTGACTTCTGCTCTTTTTATGATCCTCTCTTTCTGAAGTGCCCTTCAGCCATTTACTTGATCAATTTCTGCACATCTGTAAAGACCCAAGCTTGGTTGTCATTTAGACTCCTCTCTCTGTCCCTACAGTGCCCTATCTCCACACCACAGGGCCTCTATCCATGAATGTATCAACGACAATGCTTGTGGGTTTGTGTAACAGAACTCCCACACGTAAAGCAGCTTAAACAATAGGAGCTTATTGTTTCTTTACAAGAGGTCCGGAAGTAGGTGGTTCCTGAGTTGGTTCAGTGATGTCAGGGACTGTTAGCATCTCACCAATTTTTTCGGACCTTCTGCAAGATGACTGCAGGGGATCCAAACTCAGGACAACATCCAAACTCATGCAAGACCTATTCGTTTTCTAGGGCACAGAAGAGAGTGCTTGAGCAATGGGACTTTATTTTTTGGCGGCTCCAAGTCTGATATTAAGGTGTTGGCAGGACTGATTTCTTCTGAGTTCTCTCTTCTGTCTTAAATGGCCACCTTTTCCCTGTATCCTCACACGGTCTTTCCTCTGTGTGTGTGCTCACATTTCTTCTTTATGAGAACATCAGTCACCTTGGATGAGGATCCACGCCAACAGCCTCATTTTAATGTGATTATATCTTCCTTGCTGCTCGGGCTTTTCTCTAGTTGCAGGGAGTGGAGGCTGCTCTTCAGTTACGGCGTACAGGCTTCTCATTGCAGCGTCTTCTCTTGTTTGGGAGCATGGACTGTAGGGCGAGGGGGCTTCAGGAGTTGCAGCTCCCAGGCTCCCGAGCACAGGTTCAGTAGTTGTGGTGCATGGGCTTAGTTGCTCCGCAGCATGTGGGATCTTACCGATACCTCCTGTATTGGCAGGCAGATTCTTTTCCACTGAGCCACCAGGGAAGCCCATATAACTATCTCTTTAAAGACCCCATCTCCAAATACAGTCACATTCTGAGACACTGGGTGTAGGACTTCCACACGTGAATTTGTGGGGTTGGGAGAGGACAAAGTTCAGTCCAGAACAGAAGATGAAGGTATAGGAGATTCCCTCTGGGGATATCTCTTTTCAGATCAAGAATCCTTTCCAGTACTCCTCCGGTAGACTTCCAGAGTAGGATCTGGTAGCATGCCCTGTTCCTAGTTACAAGGGGAGGGTAGGAAAGTATTTTTGATTTTATAATGGGAAGAGGGTTCTGCTGGCCAGAAAGAAAGAGTTGGGAATTACTGAGCACATTTCCAAACTCTCTGTTCCATGCACCCCTGCACTGTGTGGCTGTCTGCTTATGCCTTTACTTCTCCCACTAGACTCTCAGGTCTTTGAAGCAGAGACCAGTGTTTCAATCATCTGTGTACCACCAGTGACTAGCACAGTGCCTGTCTCATAGTTAAATGCTCAGCCAGTATCTACTGAACAAATTAACACACAGAATTTAATGAATTAAATGAAACTGTTTCTGCTATATTTGATTACATTAAACTCTGTTCACAAATTTGGCTTGCTCCATCTGTGGTTCACACCTTTAATTATTTGTACAGTGTATGGCTGAGCTTCCCCGGTGGCTCAGCGGTAAAGAATCGGCCTGCCATGCAGGAGACACAGGAGATGTGAGTTCGATCCCTGGGTCAGGAAGAGTCCCTGGAGGAGGGCATGGCATCCACTCCAATATTCTTGACATGAAAATTCCATGGACAGAGGAGCCTGGCTGGCTACGGAGTAGCCGGAGTAGGACAGACTGAAGCGACTGAGCGTGCACACACGGGGAGTGCAGCTGATGAAACAGTTACTTCAGTCAGAGGAGACCACATTCCGTGAACTTTGCTTCCCCGAAGTCTAGCATAGGACGTGGTATACAGTAATTGCTGCACTGATTGTAGAATGAATGATGGATGGATAAAAAAAAAAATTAAAATAGATTTAATGCTTTGAAAAATATGTAAACTTAAGAAGTTTTTATGTTTTCTAGAAAAATGTCTTCCAGAAATGGGCATCCTTCTGCCCTACTGGTACTTGTAAAGGTGGTATATCACCTGATATTGATACCTCCTAGAAGGGGGCAACTGAGGATGAGATGGTTAGCATCACTGACTCAATGGACGTGAGTTTGAGCACACTCCAGGAAACAGTGAAGGTAGGGAAGCCTGGCGTGCTGTAGTCCATGGGGTCACAAAGAGTCAGTCATGGCTTAGCAACTGAACAGCAACAATAATGTCTATCCTATTCTATTCTAACAAAGAATGATCCTCATGAGCTTGGCCAGGGAGCCTATAATGCTTAGACCAATTTCATCTAAGAAGGAAAGACAAACTAACAACTGTAAGGCTGAGCTGTTTATGTGATGCTTGATTTTGGTTCTGTGGAGTTGTAGGATGGATGTCACAGATCCACAGAAAGCACTGCTGCCTGTTACATTTGGTCCACAAAAACCCCATGATCTGATCATCCATGTTCTACAGAATAAGAAGAATCAGGCACCCTAGCCAATGAATGGCATTAGTTGTGGGGATAAGTGACTTATTTGGTGGCAGTTCCCCAATTCTAGCAAGGCTCTCACGATTTCCATCTAATTCCAACTTCCCTCTCTGCGTCAAGAGGGACTTCCCTGGCAATCCAGTGGTTAAGACTCCACACTTCCAAAGCAGAGGGCATGGGTTCAATCCCTGGTCGAGGAACTAAGATCCTACATACCACGCAGTGTGGCAAAAAAAGAAAAGAAAAGAAAAGAAAGGAAGGCAGTTAAGGGTGGAATTACACAGAGTCAAGGAGGAGCAGGGGAGGCGAAAACTCAAAGTTGCCACAAGTAACTGGGTAAGCAACTGGGTTCCCAGAGGCAGCAGATTTTGGCACCAGGAGACTCACGTGAATAACCTTGAGTTCAGTCTCCTTGCTATTTCAGACCCAAAGGACCCACATCTCCCTCATGCAGTTCAAGTACTGAGGTTCAATTAAAACATTCAGGTTCAATTAGAGTTTCAGGGATTCAAGGGCAATTTTAGCAAAATCTTTTCCACGAGAACGTAAGAGAAATTGGCACTGCTCTGGGCCACACTGACATGTAGGGGCAGGAGAGGACTTGGTCTGCAAACAGCGTCTGCCTAATGTAGCCGGCGAACAAGATGGCACTTGTGTGTGTGTGTGTGTGTGTGTGCTTCTGCAGTGCCTGCTCTCTGTGCCCCGGGTGCTTTCCAAACAGCCAGAAGAAGGTGTGTGCTAGGGTGTTTTCCTTCCAAGTCGTGATTTTTTTTCTTCTTTCCTTAAAGTATTAGCAGCCCAGATTTTTGCTGCAAAATCAAGACCTGTTATTATCATGATGGTGATTTTTTTAATTGTGCCAATGAACCTGGTCTTAACGCATTATTGCAGGCACATTAGCCAAGCCCATTACAATAATCTATTGTTGAGAGAAAAATAACCTGGCAGTACATGTATCTAGAAGTCTGCTTTCTGAATTGATGCCAAAATACGATAGATTCCCAGTTCCTTATGGTGTCCGACTACTGTACACGAACTCCCACCCCTCTTCCCTGCTGCCAGCATAATGACTGGCTTCACTTTGATGTTCTCTGCTTTTGCAGTGGCTTTAACTCTCTGCCAGAATCTCATGCACTAAGCACTCTGCTATTTGAAAGCCCATTGCCTGCAACTCTGCTAACTGGCATCTCACAGATCTAAGGTATAATAAAGGAGACACTGCAGTGACTTCTGAACCATTTAGAAAATACTTGATTATGTTTAGAATAGTTTAACATTGGCCTTTCAGCATATTCTGCATTTTTTCAGATGCAAATACAGTTGCACCAAATACAGTTTATCAATAAATGACACCATAATATACTCTAATAAATCAAGATGATGTAGACAGGCTGGAATGAATAACAGATCAAAACCAACCAAATAAAGATTGACAAGAATCAATGTAACTTAAAGTCTGGCATTTAGATTGTAAAACTACTTAACAGAAGAGTCCTGGGTAACAGCTCCCAAAAGAAAGCCGTGAATATTCTGGCTATCCTATTCAGCAGTGTGGTTTCCCAGGTGGCTTAGTGGCAAAGAATCCACCTTCCAATGCAGTAGATGCAGGGTCAATCCCTGGGTCAGGAAGATCCCTTGGAGGAGGAAATGGCAACCCACTCCAGTATTCTTGCCTGGATAATCCCGTGGGTAGAGGAGCCTGGTGGGCTACAGTCCATGGGATCGCAAAGGGTCAGACACAACTGAGTGAGCACACACACACACCCTCAGCAGTGTACTGTGGCCTCTGAAAAAGTCAATCCTATCCCCTCCCCCAAAAAAGGAGGGTAGAGAACATCTGAATAAAGGTGGAAGAATAGTTTTACTCTCTTCTTTGCTCAGACCAGGTCTGTGAAGGACAGTGTCTAGTTACTGAAGCCGCATTTGCAGAGAAAAGGAACTAAGATGGTGTTATTCCAGCAATGGCTAATGGAGGCATAATACCTGTCTTCAAATAACTGATGAACTGTCACACAGAAGAAACATTAAATTTAATCTTCATAGCCCCAGTGCCCAGAACTAGGAGTCATGGCTAGTCATGTCAATGGAACACATTTCAGCTCCATATAAGGAAGAACTTTCTATAATGAGGGTGATCTAAGCATTGAATTTGGATGAATCAGGAGGTACAAAAGAGGACTTCTAGAGTATAGTAATTTCTGTTCTCTGCCTGAGTGGCAGGTACTTAAGGACTTTGTTTTATTATTGTTCTGCATCTGATACATGTATACTTTCATATGCTCTTTTGTAGATATATTTTTTTAAATATTGAAAAAATACAGGTGTCTAGCAAAGCAGTGACCTCCTTATCATCATGAGGGTCCAAGAATAGGCTGGGAGCACTGAGAGAAAGGATGTAATAGGTGACCTCTGACACTCATTCCATCTCTAAGATTCTACACATCTAAATATATGTGCACAGTTGTTAAAGGAACACTTTAAAAAATATTCTTAAAGTGATTACCTGTTAATTAACTAGGTCTGAGGCCTCACTCCCTTTTCACTACAACTATTATTGGTGTTTGTTAGACTATGATCTCCAAGTCTATTACAGTGGTTATCATTTTATTGACCGTTATATAATGAGAATTAGATAGATACATCTTCGCCCACTTAAGATGACAAACGATGTGGACAGTCATAAAGAGAATACAGTGAGAGCTGGATATGAACAGTGAATAAATACAAAAGACAGTAAAAGGTTTATATGGCAAACAGGTCAAGGTTCAGCTTGGGGAACAAATATCCTAGGGTCTTAGAAGAAAACATCCTATATAAGTTAAGACCAAGAAATCTAGCCCTCTGCTCCAGTTACTTCAGCAAGCTTTCTGAAAGAAGTGAACCTTCAAAAATAGATGGATTCTAGGAATTCCCTGGTGGTCCAGTGGTGAGGAATCCCCACTTTCATTGCTGGAGGGCATGGGTTCAATCCCTGGTCCCAGAACTAGGCTCCCACAAGCCACGCGGCCTGATTCTGGCAATCAAACATTTGGTTAGGGCAACCTTTCTCTTAAGCTCTCAGGGGGCAAGAAAGTCAGAATAACTTAAGAGGCCATTTCCTCGTGTTAATCTTGTTCTCCTGATCTGTTCCTTCTTGATCTCTCACTACCTTTTCCACAGTGCTGATTTGACATGAAGGAACCAAGACCTAGAAAAGGGAAATGAGAGGAAGGGGTATTTGTGGATTGTGATGGACGTGGAATCAGGGAGAGTCCTTGAGTCCCTAAGTCACTGCTAAATAAACAGTCCAGCTCTCTACTACTTTTGGCTGAGCTGTGACTTTGGGCAACGTTACTTCTGCTTTGGACTCACTTAACCTTTAATCTGGGGATCCCCATTCATGTTACTGACATTACCTCCTCCAGCCTCACAACAACCTTGAGTTGATGGGAAAACTAAACCAAAACATAAAATCTTATGAGAGACTTGAATCCAATGTGGTAAAATGCAAATAATATTTAGTCAAATTTTATTCTCTTATAATCATTTCTCTTCACTTTATCGAAGAGGAAACTGAGTCACAATGAATGGGAATAAGTTAATTTCATATATACCCTTCAGTCTTTGACCTCATCAGTGTTAACCATGTCAGTCTTTTCAGGACCCCATGGACTGTAGGCCACCAGGATCCTCTGTCCATGGTATTTTCCAGGCAATAATACTGGAGTGGGTTGCCATTCCCTTCTCCAGGGGATCTTCCTGACCCAGGGAGCAAATTCAGGTCTCCCGCACTGCAGGCAGATTCTTTACCATCTGAGCCACCAGATGTTAGACTGTAAATAGTCTAACATTACAGTATGTTTCTTTCTGGAATTTCCTGTCATGGTCTCTTTATAAATGGGGAAACCAAGGCACAGTGATTGAAATATACAGCCTCAATGTACTGTCTTCATAAGACAGTGCCTAGATGAAACTCAAGAACACTAATTCTCAAGGCAAAATTCTTTTTCCATTAGATTCCTACCCAAGTTTGAAACATTAAATCCACTCAAAGTCTGTGAAATTAGGTGATAAGTGCTGTAAAGTTTGAGTTCTTGATACCATGAACAGAGTAGGGTCTGGGGTGGCAACAAAAGTAATCAGGATCCTTGACTTTTATAAAGGGTTTCATAGTTGACAAGCACGCCACAGACACTGTTACACTCTGTCCTCATCAAGGACATCAATAGCACGCCGCTTTTACAGATGAGGAGGCTGAAACTCAGAGGCTAGTCAGAACACAGTTCATTAGGAAGGGGCAGAATGAGATGGAAACTCTGGTCTTCTGAATCCAAGTTTACTGAAGACACACTTTGGGGAAAAGAGGCTACCTGGGTTTTACTGGGAGACTTGGTGGACTCTGAGGGAGGTAGGAAGAAGCTAGTCTTAGCAGCACGTTCACAGTAAAGGAAATCATTATCATTAGGCATTTCAAATGATGACACAGAACTGCTCTGGGCACTGTGGGGAACTATCAACTGCAACTCTAAACTCTGAGGGCCTGCAATCTAAGACAAATACACAAAGAACAAATATGTACATGACATACTGATGGTATCTAACAGGAGAGCTACTACAATGATCTACAACAAGCATAGAGAGGAAAGCCTGTGGCTGCATAAATACAAACGGGAACAATAAAGAAAAGTGAGCCCGGGAAGAAAGAAACACATACACCAATTCAAAAAGGGGTTTTTTGGAAGGAAAAAAAATTTTTGAGTTCTTTTTTCCCCTCTCTTTTAAGTTAAGAAGCAATGGATTAGCTGTGTTGCGGCCAGAGTAGAGTTGAGAGTGTGAGATTTAAAACAGAAATTTATCCTTAGGCCTATGGGACAATCATAAAGATGAGTGGGAAGAGAGGTGGAAGGCAGTGAGTGGACAAAGAGGGCCTTTGAGCAAGTGGAAGTTCAAGAGATATTTACCTGCCTTGACTCCCAGACTGCATCTAAGTGTTTCCACCCCCATGCTTTCAGAAAACTCAAGCTCTCCACACTTCAGGAACAAGAAATTCCAAGTTGTGAAACCTGTCTGCAGTGGATGAAGAAAGCAGCAGTGCCATGGTGGAGGAGATAAGAAC
Source organism: Madoqua kirkii (assembly GCA_006408675.1). Lineage (NCBI taxonomy): Eukaryota > Metazoa > Chordata > Mammalia > Artiodactyla > Bovidae > Madoqua > Madoqua kirkii. The sequence continues at coordinate 38,888 of SJYC01137709.1, read as the reverse complement.
CTTGGAGTTCCAACATGAAGGCAAGAAGTCCCTATCTTGCCCTCAATCTCCATCTCACCAGATTCTAACACCACAGGAGAGGTTCCCAGGGCAAAACTCACTTACCTGGATTCACAAATTGTTAGAGAGTTTCCAGTTTGCTTTAAACAAACCCAAATTCACCTGTTGAGTTTCAGGCCAAGTGATGAGATTCTTGATGTAAAAACTCTTTTGAGCTCTGCTGGCATATGATTATTTCTCAATATATCAAATCAGACTCCAGCCAGGTAGAGATACCTATTTGTCTCTGTAAATTTTTGTTTATTCAAGTCATCCTTTGGAGCCTTAATTAGCAGGAGAAGCTGCAGCAGGGGAACTGTAGGAGACTGGACCGTTTGCTTGTGCTTAGTCAATCAGTCGTATTTGACTTTTTGGGACCTCGTGGCTTGCAGCCCACCAGGTGCCTCTGTCCATGGAATCCTCCAGGCAAGAATAGTAGAGTGGTAGCCATTCCCTTCACCAGTGGGATCTTCCTGACCCCAGGGTCAGGACCTGGGTCTCCCGCACTGCAGGCAGATTCTTTACCATCTAAGCCGCCAAAGAAGCCCAGGGGATGGGGCTACGAAGATGCAGAGTCCTATACTCTGACGCTGGTTCCTTGAGAACACAAGATCTTTGGAGGTCAAGTGCTGGCTTATTCACAACAATTTGAGACATGAGTCAAATGTTAGCAATTTCATACTTTCAGAGGAAGCTGCTCATCCTAGTTTCTGAGTTGACACAAATACTAAGATTTGTATGGGTGGTATGAGAATGTGAGGATTTTTATGACGGTTCTCACTATTTTCACCAACGTTTGTTTCTCTGCCATATTTATAATGTGCTATTTTGTTCTCTAACCACTCTACATGTATTAACACATTTAATACAACCACGTGAGTAGACACTCTAGGTATTATGTTCATAGAGAAGTTGAGTAACTTAACCAAGGTCACACAGCTAGTCAGTGAAGGCACTAGGACCTAACTACAATTTACATTATTTAACTAAATCCCTTTTTTTCTTTCCCCATACTGCTCAGCTTGCAGGATCTCAGTTCGCTGACCAGGGAAAGAACCTGCGCCCTGGCAGTGAAAGCCTGAATCTTAACCACGAGGCAACCAGGGAACTCCCCAAATTCCAATACTTTGAAAAGAATGTTTAACCAAATACCTGACATCTACATATAAAGCATTGTTCTAGGTACTATGCAGAAGATACAAAGGCTATATAGACAGTTCCTGAACTTAAGGGACTCACTGTATAGCTGAAAATACTGGTAAAATGTTACCAAGCCCAAGTTTGTAGTGCTCACAGCATGACAGGGCAATATATCAAGAGATGAGCTGTTGGGGCAAGGAAGAGCAACTTTTATTCAGAAAGCCAGAAGACAGAGAAGATGGTGGACTAGTGTCCCAAAGAACCTTCCCTGAGTTAGAATTCAAGCTTCTTTTGTATTAAACAGGGATGGGGAGAAAGTCCTGATTCCAGGATGTGTTAACTTCTTCCTTCCTGCAGCCGTGTCCAAGAGGGCCTAGTCAGGAGGTTCCTATGTGCTAAAGAAAGATGCTTCAGGTTAACACTCATTACATGGGAGGCACAGTTCCCAGAGGTGGTCCACTATGTACAACTTAAGATTACAGGCAGCATTTCTTGAGTGATTAACTTGAAGAAAAGCAATAGAATACAAAGGTTAAAGCAATCTGTTCTTCCCTATTACAGTAATCTATATATGGCACTTAAATTTTTCTCATTTTATTCACCTATATAGGTCACTAGAAAAGACCTTGTATCACCAATGCCATTCTTTTTTCTTTTTAAACAGAAAAGGCAACTGTAGGCCCGGAAGGGACCAACTTAATAGCTAGTTTACAGTAACTAGAGAACAGCTCGTGGCAAACCCAAAACTGGAAGCCAACTTTTCTAACTAATGGTGATGTTTCATGTTCTTCTTGGCATTCAGGACATAAACGCATAGTTAGAACAGCGGTAGAAAACAAAGTTTACTCCTTTATCCAAATTGTCGTTCAATTCCATTTCTCTTCACTTCTGGTACATTCTTACTGATCATTTCAATTCACTTCAACTTTACTGATCCCCATTCCTCCCCCTTCCCCCCCCTTTTTTTTTTCCTTTTGGAGTAAAACTAGGCCTTTACATCACTCAGACATACGGGGCTGGGATGGAGCTAATGTTGAACTGTTTGAGGTCCTTTACTATTAAAGAACCTTAAAGGAATAACAAAAAGTGCTTTGGACAAGATGCTAGTCATTGCTTGAGCAGGAACAAAAGAAACAAAGAAAGGGGAGATGTATTTGAATGACTTAGGGAGACGTGCAAGTTGTTTAGAAAAGGACAAATTAAGACTAAATGCAGAGGGACAGGGATCAGCGAAGAAACATCACGATCCCCTTATGGGCGGGCGGAGCGGGTAAAAATGCCGAAGCAAGGCGATTCACAGAAAGCTTCAAGGAGTCTTTTCAAAGTATCTGAAAAGGCTCTTTCTTAAGAGGGTAAAGAACGCCTCTGAGGTCCGCAGGGGTCTCTTCCCATTGTGAAGCCTCTCCTCTATGGGAGGTCGCAGGCCCCTTTTAAGGAGAAACGGAGGACCCCACCCTCTCAGTGGTCGGGGGAAGCTGTCGGAGCCGGGTCCCTTCCAGTGAGAACTGCGAGGTGCCCTCCGGCGACAGGTGAGACCGCCAGGGCACAGCCTCGTCCACACCCGACCAGCGGGAAAGCCCGCCACATCCCCCCGCTGGTCCCGCCGACCACAGGCCGGCCGCCCGGCCACCGGCCGCGAGCGTGCGTAACGTGCCCCCGCAGCGTGACGCACCGGCCGCGCCGGGGAAGCTGCGCGGGCAGCGCGGCGGGAGGAGCGCGCGGCGGGGGCGGGGTGCGGGCGGAAGCCTGCGTCTGCGGAAAGGAGAAAGGAAAGGGAGACGCGGCTGGGTGCGGCGGGGCGCGGCTGGGAGACCGGCGGGAGGGCGCCGCCTCCTCCCCCGCCCTCTCCGCTGAGGATGGAAGTGACGAAAGCAGCCGAGGAGGTCACTTCCTGCTGGGGTGGATGAGGAGGAGCCGGAGACGCCGCGGAGGAGACCGGACCGAAGACCGACCGTGCCGGGGAGAGGTGAGTCCCGGCCTCGCCGCCGACCCGTCCGGGCCGACCCCCAAGCTTCGGCGGTGACGGCGTCCCTGCGGCCGGGGCAGCGGGGAGAGCCACGTACTAACCCTGCTGGGCGTCCCCCTGCGCGTGGGCGGGGGCGGGAGGGGGCCCCTGTGGCTTAGGGGCAACGGGGACCTGGGCAGCGTTCTCGCGGTGGCTCCGCGGAGCCCCGAGACCGCGGGGAGAGGAAGGCCCAGCCGGGAGGCAGGTAGATACGAGGCCCCGGGGGCTGTGGAAGCCGGGACGCGCGCGGTACCAGGCTCTGCAAGCCTCAGTTTATGGGGAATGGTCGCAATCCGAGGGAAGGCAAGGGGCCTGCCGGGCTGTGCAGAGTTAAGATGAGTGACCCTACTTCGACAGTGTGTCCTCGGAGTGAATTTGCGAAAGGCATGAAGAGGGGCCTCCGGACTCCTGGGAGGAAGGCCTTTATAGGTGAAATCGGAGAGTTGGGATGTCAGGAGAGAGCTTCCTGAGCACGTCATTGTTGGGCGGGATTTGAACCCCCGAGTCGTCGTGAGTGAAGGCATTCCCGTGTCAGGATAAAGACCCCGCACCCTGACAGAGCAGCCTCGTTGTTACCGTTCAAGGCAGCTTCCTGGAGTCGTGGGGAAATTAGTGTTTTTCCTCCCTCATTGTCACGGAGATGGAAGCAGCCAGGAGAGGAAACTCCTGCCTCAGCTCTGGGGCCTTGTTATTGTGTGTCTTGTGTACGTAACTGTGTGTTTCTGTTTGTTTGTTTTCTGCATCCTTTGGGGCATTTATCCATCCTCTTTCCTTGGTGATTTCTTAGACCGAAACTTGCTGGTTGGTCTAAATGTGTATGGTGAGGGGGAAAAAAAATTTTCAAAGGATCCAGAGGAATCCTAGGTTAGATGAAATCTCAAGATTAGGAATTTGTATCCACCCCGCCCTAGGGTCACCAAGGCACCTACATTCCCTCTAGACTCCTGCTAATGTTGGTGCTGAGGGCCTGTCATTCACCCTGGGGAACTGCATGAGTAAGGGTAAATCTGCCTTCTGCTTACATATCTCTCTGGCCGTTTTCCTCTTCCCTGCTTTTTGCTGAAGGAGTAACTAGTACGGGCTGCTTGCTGCTAGGAGCAGGAAGCTTATTAAGGAACTGTAAATCTGGATGGAATGAATGCAAATCACAGCCAGACTCCCTCCACTTGTTGAACAGAAGGTTCCCAAAAATGCCTGCTGCTTCTTTCCTTTCTATTAAAGGGAGAAAATGTAAATTTTTTCCTCAGAGAAAAATGGGAGGAGTGTGAGTTTTCATGTATAGAGTAACTGTACATATGGTGTGTTTACTTCCTGTATCCCAGGGTGTTTTTCAAGGAGGAAGGGGCAGTTTCTTACTGGGAGGAGTTTTCCTTTTCCCATCTCACATAATTTAGCAAAGTAAATCAAAATCAGATTTTCACTCCTGAGTGGCAATCAGATGGATTTGGGTTTTGATGTTTTGTTTTGTTTTGTTTTTCTCACTTTTTAAACTGGTACATCTGGGTGACTCAGGCTTGTGTATCTTGGCATCTGGGCCTGTCTAGTAATAGAAGACAAACTGTTTGACTTGTTCTGGCTGCCTTTTTGGACTCATTTCACCATACCCTTCCTTTTTTCACATTTGAAAGATTGGTCAGGAGGGAGAAGGCAAACATTAAAAACAGTGTTTACTATTTGTGGTTTAAAGTCAGGTAAGAGATAAATAGTCTTTGAAGTTGATGACCTGAGGATCATCATTTCACGACTTGAGGATTAGCACTCTGGAAGTGACATGTTTGAAAGAGGGTTACATAAGGAGGGAAAGATGAGGAAATGGAAGTTTGGGGAAAGGCTGTGGCAGAAAACCTTGGGAGGATAATAGACACAGAACACCTTGAATTAACTGACGTGGCTTGTGTCTCTCAGCAGGAGGGTGAAAATGAAAGCGGGCTGCAGCATCGTGGAAAAGCCAGAAGGAGGTGGAGGTGAGCAGGAGTTAATCAGTCATTCTCTGATGCACCTGGAATGTCCCTCAGCGGTTCCTTTTCTCTTCACTTGGGCTTGGTTGACAAATGCCAGACTGTGACTGGCTGCCTCTTGACAGGGTAGATACTGCTAGGACAGTTGTATGCTTTTTTCTATGGATGAATGTTAAGAAATGTGGTCACCACACTCTCATTTCCAAGCTTTCGAGTCTTTTTCCTCTTAGAGAAACAATTCCAACCTTGGGGAAAAGGTGCTATTTTCTAAAACATTGTCTTTCCTGTGTGTTCCCTTTGAAACTTTCATGTCCTCACAGGAAGTAGGCATGAGATTTAGTAAAGTCTGAGAGGGGAAAAGATTAGGACACCTGGCTGCTGCTACCCAACTCTTATCAGATTTAATGACTGCCACAAGGAAAGGTAACTTCGGTCTGCCTTCCTCTGCACCGTTGTGATTAGCCCCAGTTGACTGAAAGGGTGTTGGTGGCATGTTTGCACAGCACTCTAGAGTTTCTGACCATTGGAATGTGAAGCTGGGGATGCTGGTATGTATGTTCCTGGCTCCTGCTGCCTTGATCTTGCCCTTTTCATATTAAAGGGTATCAGTTCCCCGACTGGGCCTATAAAACAGAGTCGTCCCCGGGCTCCCGGCAGATCCAGCTGTGGCACTTCATCCTGGAGCTGCTGCAGAAGGAGGAGTTCCGCCATGTCATCGCCTGGCAGCAGGGAGAGTACGGGGAATTCGTCATCAAGGATCCGGACGAGGTGGCCCGCCTCTGGGGCCGCAGGAAGTGCAAACCACAGATGAACTACGACAAGCTGAGCCGGGCTTTGAGGTAGGGAAAAGAATTCCCAAATCCATTGTGTTAACAGATTGGAAAGAGGCTTAAGTAGTTTGGTAGATGTTGGATAAAAAGGTATCAGGTGATGAGAGACGACACTAGTGAATAACATGTAGCTTTACAGCGGGAGTAGAAGAGCTGTTAAATCTGGGTGGCGCAGGCACAGGAGGAGAAAGGCATGTCTTTGGTTGTATGTAGGAGGGAATCCCAACGTGGCTGGCACTGGGTCCTGACAGCCGATTCTGCTCTGTAGTGGGCGAGAATGTGTGGTGAAACCTGGATTGGAGCTAATTTGTAATCCAAAAGATTAGTTTAGACTTCCCTGTTGGGGAATGTCTCTTCTTTAGGCTCTCCTGAAAGAAACTCAAAAACAAGTGAAACAGGCACACAAGAGGATGGCTCAGTGCATGGCAGGGCCCTCACTGTTGAGCCAGTGAGCTCAGTGGGCTGTTGGTCCGTAGGTTGCGCCATCTTGTCTAAAGATTGGTCACTCTAAGCTTTCTCAGGTTCTCTTTTCCCCTTGTCAGTCTTTATATTTCATAACCCTTTACTCCTCCAGGGGTGTTTATAATCTATGCCACTGAATATATTCAAGGTTCTAGGTGCATTGAAATTCCCCTGCCTTCCTTCATTGTGTGACCCCGAATGTAAAATCTGAGCAGCAACATTGCTGGAGCTTCTCACTTCTTTTGGAAGTGAAATAGGCCAAGCTGACTGCTGTTTTCCAGCTAAGAATGTACGATTATTTGACTTTCCACCATAAAACAGTTCTGCATTCCTTTGTCTGTGCCTTGAGTTTAGGCCTCCAGACTAACCACATCAGGTCTCCCAAGAGATTTGTCTGCCCCCACCTGGAGAAGGAGAAAAGAGAAACGAAGCAGTGACGTATAGTGGAACAGGAAGGAAATGGACTAAAAAATTGAGACCGTAGAGAGATAGAGAAGAAAAGTGGTTGGGGCTTGAATAGGTGTTCAGGATCTCAAAGAGAGACTGTCTTTGTAAAGGACTAGAATCTTGTTGAAAATTGAATCTGAAAAGTAAGCTCTTAGGTCTCCTAGCTCTAACCTGAGGGCAAAGCTGCAAAAGAATGATATAGTGAGAAAGTTCACAAGTAATACAGTAGCCAGAAGACAATTTGACATGCGTTCTTGTTTTTACAGATACTATTACAACAAGAGGATCCTTCATAAAACAAAAGGGAAAAGGTTTACTTATAAATTTAACTTCAACAAGCTGGTGATGCCCAACTATCCATTCATCAACATTCGGTCAAGTGGTAAGATACAAACTCTCTTGGTGGGGAGTAAATTCTGAGTTAAAGAATTTTAAAAACCCAGGTCTTCAGATTTGTCATGTTTAAGAGGTATTTAGAAACACCACAATAATATGATCCCCTGGATCCCCTCTGCTAACTATTCTCATCATTCTCACGGGAACTGATAGACTGCAGCAGTGAGATAGATTTGGTTGATTTGGGTCATTATCTGTCATCTCCTAGATATTATTACATTGTCCTCTTTAAGAATATTATTCCATAGGTTTGTGTTGATCCTTAAATTCAGGATTCAGAATTTCAACACCCAGCCCAGTGGCTCTTTCACAGACAAGAACTAGTTTCTAAAACACTTCCGATTTTCTATGAAACAACCAAGCTCACCCTTATCAAGTGAATCTTATCAAAACCACAGCATCCTTGATCACAGGAGGGGCGGTTCAGACGTTTGCAGTGAAAAGCAGTGCCTTTGATCTGCACCAACAACTCCTCGGAGAACAGGACTCTGAGGTTACTCGACCTTCTCTCCTCTGAAGTGTTGCAAGGCTTCGCCTCTAGGATCTCCACAGGATAGCTTTCCATTACAGCTTTTCACAGAGGTTTTGGGTCTCTTCTCAGCGAAGGAGAAGGCAGTCTCTGATAAGGATGTTTGTTTGTTTCAACATGCAAATTAGGCCCCTGCCTAAGAAAATAGATTGTATTATACTAATTTCTGAGGAGTCCATCAGTGCTCTGTCTTTGTGGAATTGTATAAGGCAAAGAAATCTGCTTATGACTCTGTAGTATTACAACTTCTCAGAGAACAGTTGGAAGAAACCTGAAAATTTAGAGCAAGGGTGTGGCTGAGAGAATATGCTGAGATCCTTGGCAGATATGTAATTACTACACACAACAAGTTAGGGCAGTTTTAGCTTCATGCTGCTATCATTACAGTTCCATCTCCCCTGTAACCACTCCCTCCTGTCCCTGGGGCATGCATTTAAAAAAAAAAACTATTGGAATGCATCTCTCTAATTACAACCTGTTTTCTTTCCTTGTGCCTGAGGGAGACATGTTAGGAAATCAGACCTGTTCTAACCACTGGCATCTTGTTTCCTCTATTTTTCACTCTTGCCCCCTCCCTGTGTACCTAGAGGAATTTTGACTCTAGGAGTCAGTTCTTTGCATCAGGTGACCAAAATATTGAAGTTTAAGCTTCAGTCCTTCCAGTGAATATTCAGGACTGATTTCCTTTAGGATTGACTGGTTGGCCCTCCTTGCAGTCCAAGAGAGACTCAAGAGTCTTCTCCAACACCACAGTTAAAAAGCATCAATTCTTAGAGGCTCAGTATTCTTTATAGTTCAACTCTCACGTCCATAAATAATTACTGTAAAAACCATAGCTTTGACTAGACGGACCTTTGTTGGCAAAGTAACGTCTCTGCTTTTTAATATGCTATCTAGGTTGGTCATAACTGTTCTCCCAAGGAGCAAGCATCTTTTACTTGCATGGCTGCACTCACAATCTGCAGTGATTTTGGAGCCCAGGAAGATAAAGTCTCTCACTGTTTCCATTGTTTTCCCATCTATTTGCCATGAAGTGATGGGACTGGATGCCGTGATCTTAGTTTTCTGAATGTTGAGTTTAAGCCAACTTTTTCACTCTCCTTTTTCACTTTCATCAAGAGGCTCTTTAGTTCTTTACTTTCTGCCATAAGGGTGGTGTCATCTGCATATCTGAAGTTACTGATATTTCTCCTGGCAATCTTGATTCCAACTTGTGCTTCTTCCAGCCCGGCATTTCTTATGATGTACTCTGCGTATAAGTTAAATAAGCAGGGTGACAATATACAGCCTTGAGGTACTCCTTTCCCAGTTTGGAACCAATCTGTTGTTCCATGTCCAGTTCTAACTGTTACTTCTTGACCTGCATACAGATTTCTCAGGAGGCAGGTCAGGTGGTCTGGTATTCCCATCTCTTTGAGAATTTCACTGTTTGTTGTGATCCACACAGTAAAAGGCTTTGGCATAGTCAATAAAGTAGAAGTAGATGTTTTCCTGGAACTCTCTTGCTTTTCTGATGATCCAGCGGATGTTGGCAATTTGATCTCTGGTTCCTCTGCCTTTTCTAAAACCAGCTTGAACATCTGGAAGTTCCCGGTTCACGTACTGTTGAAGCCTCGCTTGGAGAATTTTGAGCGTTACTTTGTTAGCATGTGAGATGAGTGCAATTGTGTGGTAGTTTGAACATTCTTTGGCATTGCCTTTCTTTGGGATTGGAATGAAAACTGACATTTTCCAATCTGTGGCCACTGCTGAGGTTTCCAAATTGCTGACATTGAGTGCTGCACTTTCACAGCATCATCTTTTAGGAATTGAAATAGCTCAACTGGAAGTCCATTACCTCCACTATCTTTGTTCATAGTGATGCATCCTAAGGCCCACTTGACTTCACATTTGCATTTTTTTTTCTATTGAAAACCCACAAATCCAGCCACTTGGATAACCTGAATGGGGACCAATATGCTTTTCCAGGAAAAGGAAATCTGGACCGTCACTGTGTGAAGACTCTGCCTAGCAACCACACGGCAGTGGCCTAGAACTGCCTGTTGGGCAAGAAGGCAGTTGAATCAACATTGATTCTTAACCAGGCTCAAGATCCTGATCAGAAAATCATGGAGAAAGCAAAAAGTCCATTTCTTTTAAGGATACAACTAGTTTTTTACATCCTGGATGCAGATAACCCCAAAGAACTAGAGTCAGTAGTTCATAGAGAACTTTTACCCAAATAGACCAAACATTTCAGGTTAACTTCTAATGATGAGAAAGAAATGTAACGTTTAATGAACATATGCTTCAGGGAGGTACTTTTGCCCAGTGTTTTTGTGAGTTAACTCATGCCACTCTCCCAGCTTAGTAAAGTATATGTCTTAGTAAAGTATATGTCTTTGTATCCCCATTTTAAAATGATAACATTGAGGATGACAGCAGAGTCAAAGATTGATGAGGGTGGCTTGAATACAGTTACCTGTTGGACAGTTTCTCAGGAAACAATTATTGAGCTATTGAAATCTAGCTCATATTTAATAGATTATACGTTTTTTCCCTGGATTTGGGATTCATTCATTTATTCAACAGATAATGTGTTAAGACTTAAAAACAAAGAAAAAGATTGTGGGGGAGTTATTTCCCTCAAGGAACTTAAAATTTAGCAAGAGATAAGACATCGATGTGGAATGTGATAAATGCTCTGAGAAGCAGAGCTGTGTGGATCTAGATCTTGGAGGCTAGAGTGATCTTGTCTAGATGGTGGGCTGATACAGTTGGGCTCTTTTGAACTGTGTGTTTTTGAACATAGAAGAAATATGTTTTTTAAGGTATTTTTAAGTTTTTTAATATTTACATTAAAATGTCTTTTTAATGGACTTATAAGAAACATTGGAAAGATGCAGAGGATATGTAGTAAAAATGCTTACTTATCAGGGTTTGGGGGCAGGGCAGACCAGTTCAAGGATGAACTTGAGACCTCTCTACCCCACCCCAGTTTTTTTTTATATTTATCCTTATTTTAGACAAATTTAAAGCTACAAAAAAAATGAGGGGGATAAAATAAAACTGTGAACACCCATATATCCTCTACCTACAATCACTAATGAATAACATTTGCTCTATCTATATATATAACTTTTAAATCTCTCAAGATTAAGTTACAGATATGACACTTTATCCCTGTGTACCTCAGTATGTATCTCCCATGCACAAGGGCATTCTCCTCCTAATCACAGTAACATTACCATACTCAGGAAATTTTAACATTGCTCTAATATTATTATCTAATGTATAGTCCATATGCCTTTTAAAAGTTGTAGCTTTTTAAACCATGATTATTTTCTAATAAAAAATCATGTTTTTTAACAAATACATGGAATTTGGTATATGCTGGTAGTAGTTTAAGGACTTCACAAATATTAATTCTTGTAGTTCTCATAGCATGAGGATTAGTCCTGTTATTATCTGTTTTACAGGTGAGGAAACTGAGACTTGGAAAGGTAAGTAAGTTACCTAGAATAACATCGCTATTAAGTGGTAGGGCCAGGGTTTGAACCCTGTCAAGGGCCTTATTCCCATTTTGCCAAAGGAGTTCAAAAATCCATTGGTTACTTGTACCGGGCTACAAAGTAGAAGGTGCTAGAACTAAGATTCAAACCCACATTTTCCAGCCCTACTGAAGTAAGACTGCTGCAGCTAGTTAAAGTGAAAGTGAAGTTGCTCAGTTGTGTCCGACTCTTTGCAACCCCATGGACTGTAGCCCACCAGGCCCCTCTGTCCGTGGGATTCTCCAGGCAAGAATACCAGAGTGGGTTGCCATTTCCTTCTCCAGCAGCTAGTTAAAGGAATCCAAAATGCTACCTCCAGATTGCCTTCCTTCACTCGCTCTAAACCCACTTGGAAAATACCCTCTATCTCCAGTTTTACAAATTAACAATGTATCTTTAGCCCATAGAGACTGAGATATCTATCTTCCAGTTTGGAAAAACCAAAACAAATAACTGAATTGTTCAGGAGACAGGATCTTCTTTATCACCTCTGTTTCTCTCCATGTTATACTTATTCAATCCACCAGCACACAGAAAATGTTTTGGAGGGGGGTTGTTTTGTTTTGTTTTGTTTTGTTTTTGCTTTTGCTTTTGCTTTTGAATAGATGTGCTATTAATACAAAATCAAGATCCAAGAGAATAAAAAAAAGTAGAATCATAGCCACCATAATAGGCTGGTAGCAGAAATATTTTTGAGACCCCCCCTTTGAGTCTGCTCAAATTATATACAGGTCCATCCATCTGTTTTTCCTGATCACACAATTAAAATCAGTGGTTTTAGAAAAACCATGTTTCTGCAGAACATCAGTTTGGGAGATGCTTCTCTGGCACAGTGTTCTTCAGACACGTGTGCCAAGAAAGCGACACAGCCTTGAACTTACCAACTGACCCCAGGGTCCTATCTGAAGATGACCCAGTGGTAACAAGAGCAGGAGAACACAGCTATTGCTGGCAGTTCCTCCCCACATCATATCTTGTGCACCTTTTGTTTCTTCTCCTGTGTCACCACACTTGCACTTATTTGGGTTTTTCTTCCTTTTTCTTCTTCTTTATCCTTCCCTCAAGGTAAAAATAGCCCTCCTGACATCAGTGATAGAAGACACTGATACCTCCCAGGAGCCCATGGGGCCCCTGAGGCCTCAGACGTCTTACACTCTGATTATCAGAAGGACTTTTGAGGGCAGTAGAGAGCTTGTGAGCCTCTGAAGCCGACTTGTGTAGTGCAGTGTTGGTTTCTGCGTAGAGCTTCAGGTCTTAGTCCACAAATCTGGGAGACAGGGGGTAGGTATTGGACTTTCTTCCAGCCTCCTCAGCGGTTGAAAGGCATGGAAAGCAGGATGGGAATGGAGATTGTTATACAGAATTTGTATAATAGAATATAGATTTGGAGAGACTGAAAAATATTAGACTCTCTATAAAGAAGTGCTTGTATGTCACAAATGATAAAAGATACACCATGAGAACCTGCCTTAACAAACATGGCCCTTGTGTTCTGTTTTTATTCTTAAAATGTGGTCTTGCTCGTGTTCATATTTGTGAGGTACAGGGTCTTCAAGCTTTTAATGCATTGTTTACATACATATCATCCCCAGTTTTGTCTGTTGGTTTTGGTTTGTTTGCTTACTTTATAGATGTGGCCCAAATAACGAAAACAAGTAAAGACCATTTGCAAACCTGAGAATTGAAGCAGATGTTATATACTGTATATACACACTCTTAAACTCATTCATTCAACTGATAGTTATTAAGAGCCTACTAATTATTCAGCCCTGAACTGCTGGAACTCTACTTGCAAATAAGAAATCCCTGCCTTCATGGGGTTTAGAACACAGATAAACAAGTAAATGATATTCTAGATAGTAATGAGTACTAGGAAAACAAAGTGAGTAAGAGGCTAGAGAAAGGCAGCAACTAAATTGAATGGAGGAAGCTGAAGAGACAGGCAGGTGAGAGATTCGGTCCAGCTGGAATGCTTGTTTCCTGTTGCTCTTCAACATTTTGTGCTTATTTAGCGTCAATTAAATTGCCGATCATGCATGCCTAGACCTCTAAAGTGGCCTTTTGTCTTTCCCACCCTCACAGGTGTGGTTCCCCAGAGTGCACCACCAGTGCCAACAGGCTCTTCCCGCTTCCACTTCCCACCACTGGACACCCATTCTCCAACTAGTGATGTGCAGCCAGGGCGGTTCTCTGCTAGCTCCCTAACTGCTTCTGGCCAGGAGTCAAGTAATAACACTGATAGAAAGGTGGAGCTTTCAGAGCTGGAGGATGGCCCAGCCACTGACTGGCGCCGGGGTGTGGATCTCATGTCCTCCCGAAGTGCCGTGGGTGGAGGGATTGGCCACCAGAAGCGCAAGCCTGACATCATGCTTCCTTTGTTCTCCAGGCCAGGGATGTACCCTGACCCCCATAGTCCCTTCGCCGTCTCTCCGATCCCAGGCCGTGGGGGCGTCCTTAACGTCCCCATTCACCAGCCCTTTCCCTGACTCCCACCATCTTCTCCTATAGCCCCTCACCAGGCCTGAGCCCCTTCACCAGCAGCAGTTGCTTCTCCTTCAACCCTGAAGAAATGAAACACTACCTTCATTCTCAAGCCTGTTCTGTGTTCAACTACCATCTGAGTCCACGGACATTCCCTCGGTACCCAGGGCTCATGGTGCCACCACTGCAGTGCCAGGCGCACCCTGAGGAACCATCCCAGTTTTCCATCAAGCTGCAGCCCCCACCCGTAGGGCGGAAGAACCGGGAGAGGGTGGAGAGCAGCGAGGAGGCAGCCCCTCTTCCTGTTCCCACACTGGCTCCTGTCCCACCAAGGATTAAGGTGGAGCCAGCCTTGGAAAAGGCTCCTGAGAGCCTCAGACAGTCGTCACGGGAGGAGGAGGAGCGCTCCCAAGAAGAGGGCACTGTGCCAGGCAGGACCACGGAGGAGGAAAAAAGCACCATCTTTGCCCGCCCGGCTGCACCGCCTGTGTGGCCTTCTGGACCCATTAGCACCCCAAGTGAAGAACCCCTGGAGGTGTCTGAAGACATTGAGGACAGGCCTGGCAAAGAGCCTGGGGCACCTGAGAAGAAAGAAGATGCCCTGATGCCCCCCAAGCTTCGGTTGAAGCGGCGCTGGAATGATGACCCTGAAGCCCTGAGTAAGAATGGCAAGTTTCTCTGGAATGGGTCCGGACCCCGGGGCTTGGCAACAGCCGCTGCTGATGCTTAAAACTGAAAGAGGATTGGGAGCTGTTTATACTATAATCAAACACACACATGTATTTATGTAGCAAGATTTCAGGGTGGGAGGTGGGGAGGGAATTAGACTGGTTTGATCATTCTAGGGGTATAGGCTTGTATTTTTGTTTTGGGGATAGGATGGGCTGTCTTCTGTTGTAAATTAGGTGGGATGTGAACACACTTTCCTGGTGAGTAGGACGGGATTGGTATTGAACTGAAAAGAGAAAGCCTCTGTTTCCTATTGAGGCTTACACTTTGACAAACTCCAGAGGGCCAAGAAAATTGTTTGGTCCCATAATAGTTCAGGTTCCAGACTTCTTTTCTATTGTATTTATATATGGAAAGCCATTAATGAATTTATTTTGCTCTGAGAGAGACACATAAAGGAAAAGGGGCATGGTTGGGAGGTTGAGCAGCGAGAGGCCATTAATACTAAGTATTTTGCCTGAAATGTTTCTTTATAATTATTTCAGGGGAGGAATAAGATAATCTGTCTTACTGGGGCAGGGGGATGTTCATGTGTTGCTCTTTTTCTTTTTCCCTTTGTTGTTGTTCGGCTTTTTTTTAATATAGACTGTTTTCAGGAAACATGAAATGTACTGCCAGTTAGAGCGGGGCTGGGAAGGCACAGGCACCAAGCCTCAGCTACGTGGTTGAGACAGGAAGCCCTGCTGTGAATTTCTTGGACATTTCACCTACTTCATCTATTAAGAAGCCATGAGGAGTTGTAAACTCTTGTTCAGGGAAGAAAGAAGAGGACAGAAGGAAGTAACCTGATGCCTTTAAAAACAAAAACACAAAAATTATCTTTTTTTTTCCACCGTGGGTTTGGGGAGCCAAACCAGTATGTGACTGAGCGAGTCAACTGAGACGCAAGTGAAAGATGTCTCTCTTGTGTCTGCTGCTCTTACGTTTGTCTCCAGTCAAAGCCTTAACAATGAACACACTTCAGCATGATACGGGTCTGTCAGCGTAAACCTGTAAAAGGACACGGACAGCTTCTCAGATAATCCAGAGGTGTCGGAAGATGTTAGACTTCAAGCTGGTGTTTAACCATCCCCACCCAATGTTATTGGGATGGGTAGCAGAAAGGCAGGATTGTGGGCTTTAAGGGCAAGTTATACTTGGAAATGCAGAAGGTAGCTTGGGGGTACAAGTGGATGTGTATGAGGCTGAAGGGAGAGGTGGACAGGAAACACAGACGGCAGACAGCTGCCACGAGGGCTGGTGGGAGTGAACAGCGGGTGTCTGTCCTGATGTGGTGGTGCCATTCTTGCCATACCCGTTCCCTAGATCGTACTAGTTCTTAAGATCAGTTGACTGTCCGTGAAACTCCAGGGATTGTTTCTTCATGGGAAGTTCTGTTCCATCAGCTTCAAAGGAATGGGAAGGTATTGATCAAAACTGAAGCAAAAGGAACCTGGACTAAGGGCAGACAGAATCCACAGCCAGCTGTGCGTATATGTGTGCATATGTGGTACATAGTGTACAGAGATACCTAACATGGCTCAGCCCCACGAGCAGCAGAGGGAGAAATAACTGCATCTTTGGTAGGGGCGGGAAGTGGATGCTTTCAAGAAATTCCTGACTCCATCTTAGCCTGGATAAACTCTATGTACTAAGAAGCACTTGAGGGTTGTCTTTATGGTGGGGGTGAGGGGTCTTCTTTAAACTGGAGTGCATGCTTGAGAGAGGAGCCCAGGAAAGGTTAGAGCAGGTGAGTGAGTTATTAGATGGCTTAAGATGACTTGAGTCCATCATGCCTTTTGTTTTTGGCAGTTGTCCTTCCCTTTGTTTGAAATTCCGTAAGTGATTTGTCTTTCCCTGGAAAAAGTATTAGAAGAGTGGTCCCTAACAACTCAGGCTGCCTTTGGTTGGTTGTGTTTTTGTCGGTTCCTTTCTCTGTACCTCGACTTACCTCGAATCAGAAAAGCAAGCCCAGGCAGGTGGAAGAGGCATCTCTGCTTGGCATTGCCCAATCTAACCAGGGAGGCTGGCTGCCCACCACCTCTGTCCACTGGAGCAGAGGCGCCGGCAGGTGTCAGTATGAACTCAGGAATAGACATGAGGCCTTTAAAGAGGGAGAAAAATCCATGATGTGTACCTGTAACCCCCTAGAACCCAAGTGCCAGAATTAATTCCTAGATGCTGCTTCTGTTTGAATAAAAAGTCACTGCTTTTACACTTGAAAAACACTCAAAAAATGTTCAACTCCATGAAAACTGTTTTTGGCTTTAAGAAACTGTTTGATGTTTAACTGTTTCCTTTGATTGCCATTCCGCCAGTAAATTGTTGGTTAATATGCACTGCCACTGGGGTTGGGGGAGGGTACTACTCAGAGCCGAACTTGGGATTGCCTGGGAAGTGGACCAGGGGATGTGGCGGTCACTGATATTTCCTGGGGCAAAGCGGTGGGAGATAGTTTTTCTCCCCTAAGTCCACTCCTGGCAGCACCTGTCACAAGCCTGGCACAAAGCCAGGTCATTCTCTAATGTGAACATCTCATACTGACAGCATGTGGAAAGGGGAACAACACCAGGTCTACTTTCCCTCCCCATTTTTTCCAACTTGTGCTGTGCCAAATGTTTAAAAATTTGCAAAGACAAATTTTGAAGTTGTATTAATCAAGAACGTGTTCTTGCAAGCCGTTTGCTTTTCTGGCTATAGAGAAGAAAATAGTTTAGAGATCTCTTCAGGGCATCCAGCCTTGCTGAGTGTTTTTGTTTTTTAAGAACCGCTAGGAGTGAAAAATGGACAATAAATCCCTCCAACCCCAGTTTTCAAGCTGCACTGCATTAAACCCAGCTCGCTAACAGGGAATCACTGCACCCTAGTCCTCAGTGGGCCAAGAAACTCAGAAGCATTAAAAGAAAAAAATAGTTGAAGTATATCACTTCTTACCAAGCGGGTAGAGTCAGTTAGTTGGCTGTTTGTCCCTTGTTTTTATTTATTCCATAAATATGTTTGTATTCTTTGTTTTATAGACAGTAATGGAATATACTTTTAAATTTGGGGGGGGGACTGATCAGTCTTTCAAGAACTGTTCGATTTTTTTGTTCTTGGTGGGGTGGGGGTGGGGCGTTACCAGTTAATTTGTTTTGAAATACTTAGGCATTCTTATAAAAATGCCTAAATAAAATTGTGTTATAAAATTGAGATGCAGGGGTTTTTGGAAATTCACATGTAAAAGGTGACTTCACTAGTTACCCGCTTAAGCAGAATAGTGTGTATATGTACATAACGTGTAAGTAATCTTAACTCCATTGTGCAGTGCCTTTTAGATGTTCTGCTTTCTATAAAGTCTTCAAATTTTTGCATATATATAT
The DNA here is from genome assembly GCA_006408675.1 of Madoqua kirkii. Classification (NCBI taxonomy): domain Eukaryota; kingdom Metazoa; phylum Chordata; class Mammalia; order Artiodactyla; family Bovidae; genus Madoqua; species Madoqua kirkii. The sequence goes on along the minus strand of SJYC01137709.1, from coordinate 21,004 downwards.
TATATAATATGATGTAATGTTATAGAAATATATGTATAATATACATATTTTTTCCAGGGGTATCTGATAGCTCTGTATTTTGTTATGGAAGTTGAAAGAAAAAAAAAGTATTTTACCTCAGAAGTTAAAAGTTAAATAAAAAAGAAAATACTTTTAAGTAATGTCTGCAGAGTGTTGGTTTTGTTGCTGACACACCAAGCCAGGTGGTTGTGCCGGAGCATTTGCTGCGTGCATACTCGTTCACCCATGCCCACACTTTATTCCTGTTGTGCAGGGACCAACATCGTAAGGGCAAGTCCCTTAACAGGGCTGGAGACGGCCAGTTTCCTCGTGTCGATGGCTGCTGCTAGACAGAATGCCACTGAAGCCACAGACAAGTTGGTTGGGAAATGTCACCCTCAAAATTGATTTGAGAATTCATTCCGGGTACATGGCCAAGCCAGAAATGGTAGGCCACACCTTGTATGAATCGGTTCATATGAAGTATTGAGTATAGGCAAATCCATAGAGAAAACATGCTGTGTAGAGTGGTAATGGGTCACATTTTCTTTTGGGTGATAAAAATGTGGAGTTAGTGATGATAGTTGTACAATTTGAATAGAAACCACACTGCCTTAGCCTTTCCTGAAAAGGTGACTTCTGGTATGTAAGTAAGAATCACAATAAAGGTGGTTGTGTTATTTTGTTTTTTGGCCGCAGGTTGCAGAATCTTACCCAGCCAGGGATTGAACCTGTACCCCCTGCGTTGGGAGCACAGTCTCAACCACTGGACTACGAGACAGGTCCTTTGTTTTGTTTTTTAAGTATATGAAAGGCCAGTGTGAGGGAAACCTAGTATTTCCCAAAAGAGGACAAGAGTCAGGAGAAGTAGGAGGAGAACTTAACTGTCACGTAACACACCTGAACAAAAATGTGCCGAGCTTTTTGTTGTTCCATTGCCAAATTGTGTCCAGCACTTTGCAACCCCATGGACTGCAGCATGCCAGGCTCCTCTGTCCTCCACTATCTTCCGGAGTTCACTCAAATTCATGTCCACTGAGTTGCTGATGCTATCTAACTGTTTCATCTGATGTTCCCTTCTTTTGCCTTCAATCTCCCAGCATCTATCTTTTCCAATGAGTCAGCTCTTCACGTCAAGTGGCAAACATATTGGAGCTTCAGCATCAGTCCTTCCAGTGAATATTCAGGGTTGATTTCCTTTAGGATCAACTAGATTGATCTTGCTGTCCAAGGGACTCTCAAATCCAGACTAAGTAATCTCATTTTACTGTTGAGATAGGCAAAGTGAGCCCAACATTTGTAGAGTCATAGCCAGGTGTTAAATTTGACTTCTATGAAAAGATCCTGTGAGTTCGAGAAGGCTGGAATTTATGACGGGTAAGGCCAAAGAGAAACTAGGATGGATTATGAAGGGTCTTAGGAGATATCTAGAGTTTACATTTTATTCTACTAGCAGTGGTCATCCCCAATATTATGCAGAAGAGTTTGAGCTAGGCCAAAAAGCAGGAAGGCCAGCTTGTGAACATCTCTGCTATCATGAGACTATTAACTCATTTTGGCAGGAAAAGGTAATGTGATAGAGGCTGACTGGTTGACTCCGACAATTCAGTTCAGTCGCTTAGTTGTGTCTGACTCTTTGCGACCCCACGAACTGCAGCACACCAGGCCTCTCTGTCCATCACCAACTCCCAGAGTCTACCCAAACTCAAGTCCATTGAGTCGGTGATGCCATCCAACCATCTCATCCTCTGTCATCCCCTTCTCCTCTTGCCCTCAATCTTTCCCAACATCAGGGTCTTTTCAAACTAGTCAGCTCTTTGCATCATGTGGCCAAAGTATTGGAAGTAACCCAAATCAAGCTGAGAATGAATGGGCTTGGATGCAGACCCTCTAAGAGAGCCTCCTGATTCTTTCCCATCCTCAGGCTGCTGAAAGCAAAATGAGGCTTGTTAGGAATGAAACTGGATGTAGTTTTGAGATCAGGAAGGATCCCAGGCCACTGGTCCTGCCACCCCATGTTGGCCATTCAATGCACAGAATTGTACAGCAGTTATTCAAATTCTGAGCAAAGAGAGGAGTAAGTGGTGGTGAGCAGGGGGAAGAAGTAAGGAAAGACATGAAGCTTCAGGATGAGAAAACAGGCAGGGGAGGGGGTATCACGGTTTGAGATGAGAAAGTGTAAATAGAGCCGGTCGAGTGAGTCGGTATACCTATGGCTGATTCATGTTGATGTACGGCAGAAACCAACATAACATTGTAAAGCAATTATTTTCCAATTTAAATCATTTTTTAAAAAGAATAAGGAATTAACCCTTCAAAGGCTCCTCATCACCTCCCTGTTTACAGTCCTTACTTTAGTTTAGAAGGCCTTTCATAATCTGGCTTCCATTTACCCTTTCAGCCTCGTCCTTAACCCCACACATGCACACACACACTCAACCACCCCACACAAAGCTTAAGCTGCCACCAAAACCACCACTGCAGCGCTAAGTCATAGAGACGCTAACTGGTGTGTTCAGGCCCCACTACCTGTGCGCTTAACCACTGGTGCCATAAGGCCTCTTGGCCCCACTGAACTCACTGCCTGAAGACAGACTTCTTCCCTCCACTTCACCTGACCAATTACATTTTATTCAGAATTCAACTCAGATGTCATTACCTCCAGGGGCCTTTCCTGGGCTTACCTCTGTCCACCACCCTCACATACTGTTATCAGTGCTCTGCCAGTCTGGTTTCCTATAGGGTGGTCTGGAAGCAAGGGCTGGTACAGGGTCGGTTCATTTTCCCCAGTGCCTAGCACACTGCCTGGAGCCTGAGGATGCTTGATGAGTGTTTACTGGATAAACGAACAACAGGAAATATACGAAGGAGGCTTGATTGTCTGGATAGAGAATGCTGGTCTGAAATATTGAGAATGGGGAGGACTGCTGTCTCAGACATCCCCCCACTCCACCACCCCTACTCCTCTTGTCACAGCTTCTGCTTTCCTTCTCTCTCAGGAGCTGGGCGTGTTGACTCCCTGAGGAAGGGAGATAAACTGGAACTGGCTCTAACCCCATAGTCCCACCCCTGCCATTTTACTGACTGTGAGTCCTTGGGCAGATTATGGGACCTCTCCATGCCTCTATCTATTTTATAGGATTGTTGTGAAGATTAAATGATACACGTAAAGCATTCAGTCCTTTTTTATGATATTTATGCCTGTACTCTGTATGTGGAGACTTGTACCTTCACATCACTTCCATTGGCCCCTCTCAGGAGAAGTAAGATACTTGGTACAGGAAGGGGGACCCTTCAGGGCCCGAGAGTATGATCTTGACTAACATTTGGAAATGGATTATCCGAGGAGACACATATGCTAAGAAAGCAAGGGACTTTACTGGGAAGGGGTGCCTGGGTGGGGAGCAGCAGGGTAAGGGAACCCAGGGGGACTCTCGGCCACGTGGCTCCCAGTCTCGGTTTTACGGTGATGACGTTAGTTTCCAGGTTGTCTCCGGCCAATTACTCTGACTCAGGGTGCTTCCTGGTGGCCTGTGCATCATTCAGCCAGGATACATTCAAGTCAGAAGGACTCTGGGAGGTTGGTAGGACATATGGACTGGAGTCTCCTTTTGACTTTTCCCGAAGTCTTCGGGTTGATGGTAGCTTGTTAGTTCTATGTTCCTTACCAGGACCTCCTGTTGTAAGATAACTCGTAAGCGGTTACTATCAGGCCTGGCCAGGATGGGCAGTTTCGGTCAGTCGTTCCCCTAACACAATGATCCCTGTTTCACAGATAGAAAAATGAAGTCCACTGTTGGTGACCTTCCCCCTGATTCAAACCTATCTCATGAGTCTGAATCCCGTACTTTGCCCACTCATGGCCTTGGATCTCTGAGGCAGGGTGAAGACACTTTAACCAGACACACAGAATTAGGGTGGTGCAGGGGACCCCGACCTCGGTGTTTCTCCAGGCATCAGGCCTTGTATTCCAATCTGGAGGGCAGAAGGAAAGTCAGCACCTGTAGCAGGCCCAGGGGACAGGGCATGTATCTCTGGACAAACAGATTCCTGGGGCTGGGCTGACCAAAGAGGGATGAAGATCAAAGATGAAAGGCTTCCCCAATTCAGGGGAGCCCCACTCTGACTCCCAGGGCCCAAGTTGAGGGGGAAGCCCCACATCTCCAATCCTGGGCTCCAGGATCTGGGAATCTAGTCTAGGCAGCAACGGGGAGAGCGTAGCCCAAACAGTGGGTGAAAACTGGGAAGTGAAGGTCTGGAGCCAAGAGGCAGCAGGCCCTGCCCCAGCACCACTGCCTCTTGCCTCAGTTGTCAGGTGCTAGCTCCATCCCAGCTTCAGCCCAAGGACTGGTTTAGTACAGTCAGAACCTCACAGCCTTGGTCCCAGAGCTAAGGGTCCATGAGGGATGTGCCTCTGGCCTCTCACCCTGGGCCCTGCAGGGACCTGACCAGGGAGGAGAGGGAAAGAGGGAGAAGGCTGGAGGGACCACTCTCCCCAGGAGACAGGTCAGACTTGAAAACAATTCTGGCTGTAGGGTCTTTTGTTTCCAGGGTGTCTTGTCTGTCCTTCTTTTCCTCACCCCACCCCTAATATTTCTCCAAGAGTAAACAGGTAGAGGGTGGGATAAAGATGTCTTTGTATGATTTTGACCTTGCAGCAACTAACTAGAAGGAAAAGGGAGGGGCAACTGAGATTTGCAGCAGGTATCTTCAGAATATCACAGTAAAGGAAGTTTGCTTTGGTTCTCCCACTCCTGGCCCAATTGGGAAAAATCTTTATCTGCACATGTTGAAATTTTGTGACCAACTCCTCCAGCCCCCATGGTGACAATAATAAGTAACATTTGTATGTTCTTGTCACTTGCCTTAACTTACTTGATCCACAAAATTGCCCTCTATGGATTATCTATTATTATTATTATCTCTATTATTATCTCCATTCTGCTGATGAGGAAAACAAAGGTCAATGAAGTTAAGTGAATCACCCAAGATCAACACAGCTAGTAAGTAACCAAACCAGGACTCATCGAGTTTGTCCCAGTGTTTGAGAAAAAGACTCCATGTTTTCTCTCAAATAACCTCCCTACCCCCTCAGTGATGACACACAGAAACTAGAAGGAAAAAGCAGGGATTCGAGCTGCTTTCAAGAGGCCCCTAGACTTCTCTAAGGGAAACATGGAATCATCGCCAGTGTCAGCTGTCCTGAGATGACCTCCAGGCCAAAGAGGGAGAGAGCGAACATATATCCAGTCGTTCATTCATTCCTGAAACTGACGTGATGGGCCACGTGCCCAGAGACACAGTGGGTCCCTGCTCGCAGGAGACTCACAAAGGCTCAGTTTCCTGGGGAAAACGAGTCAACATAATGAACTGAAATAGAAGGCAGGCTATGCCCAGGTGACAATAGTCATTCATTTATTCAGCTAACATTTCCTGAGTGCCTGCTGGAGGCCAGACTCTGTCTTGGAATTTCACAGTCAAATAAAGACACTCTGAGTCCACCAGGAGCCTCCAGTCGGAAGACGGTTAATTAGGAGGCTCCGGCTCCTTCTCTAGTGCTCTCCCCACAATGCTACAGCTTTTCCCTGCATTCCCCAGTGAGCTATAACTTCCCCAGTTACCAGAGAATTTTCAGTACTGACTTGGGCAGACAAAAACTCAGATGTCCCCACAATACTGGGGGAGTTCTCACTCTCCTCCATTCCCCTTCTGAAAAATAAAAAATAAAAAAAACCCAAGACCCCTTCTAAACACAGGCACCAGTCCCCACCTGGGCTGGTGTCATTCACCAGCAGCATCCACACCACCCCCCTTGGATCAGAAGAACCAGGTGACCTCCTAGCCTCCTGCCCCGGAGTCCAGCTTGGCCAGCAGCTGACATGTAAGGCGTGTTCTACAGATAGAGCAGGTAGCCTGCTGCTGCTGCTGCTGCTAAGTCACTTCAGTCGTGTCCGACTCTGTACAACTCCATAGACAGCAGCCCACCCAGCTCCCCCGTCCCTGGGATTCTCCAGGCAAGGGGACAGGGCATGTATCTCTGGACAAACAGATTCCTGGGGCTGGGCTGACCAAAGAGGGATGAAGATCAAAGATGAAAGGCTTCCCCAATTCAGGGGAGCCCCACCCTGACTCCCAGGGCCCAAGTTGAGGGGGAAGCCCCACATCTCCAATCCTGGGCTCCAGGATCTGGGAATCTAGTCTAGGCAGCAACGGGGAGAGCGTAGCCCAAACAGTGGGTGAAGACTGGGAAGTGAAGGTCTGGAGCCAAGAGGCAGCAGGCCCTGCCCCAGCACCACTGCCTCTTGCCTCAGTTGTCAGGTGCTAGCTCCATCCCAGCTTCAGCCCAAGGACTGGTTTAGTACAGTCAGAACCTCACAGCCTTGGTCCCAGAGCTAAGGGTCCATGAGGGATGTGCCTCTGGCCTCTCACCCTGGGCCCTGCAGGGACCTGACCAGGGAGGAGAGGGAAAGAGGGAGAAGGCTGGAGGGACCACTCTCCCCAGGAGACAGGTCAGACTTGAAAACAATTCTGGCTGTAGGGTCTTTTGTTTCCAGGGTGTCTTGTCTGTCCTTCTTTTCCTCACCCCACCCCTAATATTTCTCCAAGAGTAAACAGGTAGAGGGTGGGATAAAGATGTCTTTGTATGATTTTGACCTTGCAGCAACTAACTAGAAGGAAAAGGGAGGGGCAACTGAGATTTGCAGCAGGTATCTTCAGAATATCACAGTAAAGGAAGTTTGCTTTGGTTCTCCCACTCCTGGCCCAATTGGGAAAAATCTTTATCTGCACATGTTGAAATTTTGGTGACCAACTCCTCCAGCCCCCATGGTGACAATAATAAGTAACATTTGTATGTTCTTGTCACTTGCCTTAACTTACTTGATCCACAAAATTGCCCTCTATGGATTATCTATTATTATTATTATCTCTATTATTATCTCCATTCTGCTGATGAGGAAAACAAAGGTCAATGAAGTTAAGTGAATCACCCAAGATCAACACAGCTAGTAAGTAACCAAACCAGGACTCATCGAGTTTGTCCCAGTGTTTGAGAAAAAGACTCCATGTTTTCTCTCAAATAACCTCCCTACCCCCTCGGTGATGACACACAGAAACTAGAAGGAAAAAGCAGGGATTCGAGCTGCTTTCAAGAGGCCCCTAGACTTCTCTAAGGGAAACATGGAATCATCGCCAGTGTCAGCTGTCCTGAGATGACCTCCAGGCCAAAGAGGGAGAGAGCGAACATATATCCAGTCGTTCATTCATTCCTGAAACTGACGTGATGGGCCACGTGCCCAGAGACACAGTGGGTCCCTGCTCGCAGGAGACTCACAAAGGCTCAGTTTCCTGGGGAAAACGAGTCAACATAATGAACTGAAATAGAAGGCAGGCTATGCCCAGGTGACAATAGTCATTCATTTATTCAGCTAACATTTCCTGAGTGCCTGCTGGAGGCCAGACTCTGTCTTGGAATTTCACAGTCAAATAAAGACACTCTGAGTCCACCAGGAGCCTCCAGTCGGAAGACGGTTAATTAGGAGGCTCCGGCTCCTTCTCTAGTGCTCTCCCCACAATGCTACAGCTTTTCCCTGCATTCCCCAGTGAGCTATAACTTCCCCAGTTACCAGAGAATTTTCAGTACTGACTTGGGCAGACAAAAACTCAGATGTCCCCACAATACTGGGGGAGTTCTCACTCTCCTCCATTCCCCTTCTGAAAAATAAAAAATAAAAAAAACCCAAGACCCCTTCTAAACACAGGCACCAGTCCCCACCTGGGCTGGTGTCATTCACCAGCAGCATCCACACCACCCCCCTTGGATCAGCAAGAACCAGGTGACCTCCTAGCCTCCTGCCCCGGAGTCCAGCTTGGCCAGCAGCTGACATGTAAGGCGTGTTCTACAGATAGAGCAGGTAGCCTGCTGCTGCTGCTGCTGCTAAGTCACTTCAGTCGTGTCCGACTCTGTACAACTCCATAGACAGCAGCCCACCCAGCTCCCCCGTCCCTGGGATTCTCCAGGCAAGAACACTGGAGTGGGTTGCCATTTCCTTCTCCAATGCATGAAAGTGAATAGTGAAAGTGAAGTCGCTCAGTCGTGTCTAACTCTCAGCGACCCCATGGACTGCAGCCCACCAGGCTCCTCCGCACATGGGATTTTCCAGGCAAGAGTACTGGAGTGGGGTGCCATTGCCTTCTCCAGTAGGTAGGTTATATTGCCAATAACAGTGAAGCAGGAGGCACAGCTCCCTCTCCTGCAGTTAGGTCAGGCTGATGGGGACGGCTTGGTCCTTGCAAACCTGATTCTCAGCCTGAAAGAGCTCCTACTTGATGGAGGACAAGGGTGCAGGGGTCCCCTTATCTGCACTCACCCTCAGGACACAGATGTGGGCAGCTGACTATCCATCTGGCTAGGGCTGTGGCCCCCACCTAGGGAGTAAAGGGGTGGGAGTGGAGAAGATAGAAGATAGAAAATGAGTAGGACTACAGTCCATCAGTCTAGAAGGACTATTGAGAGTGGACCGGTTTGGGACGGGAGGACAGAGAATGGGTGAGGGCATGTGAGATGAAGAGGGGGTTCTGGGTGTTGGCGGGGGGGTGTTGGCAGCCCTAGGGAAGGGCAGGGGGTGATACTTTGGAAGACAGACCACAGAGGCTGAGGTGGAAGGCAGATGTAGAGATGAATTCTCAAGGAGGTAAGGTGGGGGGAGCTGAAGCAAGCAGGCGGGGGCTGCAGAAGGAGTGGGCAGGGGAGCGGGGCTGAGAGCAAGGAGCACCCCCCCAACCCCCTGCCCATGGTATTGATCCACTAGATTACTCAATTTCACCCGTATTGATCAGGTAATTGCTTTATCTCGGGTCTCATTTGAGCTCTGCATTCTCCTGGCTTCCCCATCTCTCTCTCTCATTTTTTTTTCCCTATCAGCCTGACACAAGGCTTAACACAGAAATACATATATACACATATATGTGTGTGTGTGTGTATATATATATAAAGGTTTGGTTAGCCTGCCCAGGGTTGGTGTTTGGGGTGGGGGATGGGAGTGGATAGGAGGTGAGACCAGTCTCCCCTTGGAGCCCCTAAATTCTCTTTCAAGAAATCCTTCCTGCTCCAGATAGTGGAAATGTCTGCCCATCCCAGGGTCTCCAAGGTCCAGGTAAAAGCTGGAGGAAATAGACACCAAAGGCTCTGGCTCAGCCTCTCTCTCCTCACCATCCCACCCACCCTGCTTCCCTACCACAAGACCTGGAACCCCCAGCAGTCCAGCCAAGCTCTCGGACATCCCTTCAGTAAGTCTGCAGAGTCTTGCCTCTGTCTGTCCCTCTGGATACGCTTCACTATATATCCTGCCACTACCCCTGCCCTCTCTGGAGCCCGATATATGGGTCCTTCCTGCCCACCTTCCTCACCCCCTCTGACTCTGCTTGGCCCTGGCCCAATTCCCCACCCCTAGGAACCCAAGCATCCTGCCTTCAGCTAGAGGAAAGAAAACTAAGGAAGAAGCCTCAGCCACTCACCAGGGAATCCACAGACAGTTCCCCCAGAGCGTCCCTAATCTGAGAGGCAACACCTCACGGCTTCCTGAAGCCTCCAGTCTAAGAGAAGGGACCAGACCCATCTGAGGACAGGGCTAGGGAAACCACACAAAAGAAAAAAGGACAAGGTCAAGGGAGTGGAGGGAATGCTGGAGATCCCAGATGAGATCCAGCTCTCTCCCCAGTCTCCCAAAGCTCAGCCCTGCTCAGCTCACAGACCAGCTGGGCAGAAAGGCAGTAGACACTGAAACTGTAATTTGCCAGCAGTAGCATCGAGTGTGGGTGTGGAGTCAGTGGGGCCAAGGGGACCCATCCACTGCAGTGCACACTCTAGCTTCCTGGCACCCTGGAATTCTCTGCATAGTAGCCAGGGAGGTGTCCAGGCACACATGGGCCTCCACCCTGGATGCAACCCCCCTGAGTACAGGCCTGGGGTTAGCTGTCCATCTGTACTCTTGCACATGCGTGCTATGTCGCTTCAGTCATGTCCGACTCTGTGCAACCCCATGGACTGTAGCCTGCCAGTCTCCCCTGGCCATGGGATTCTCCAGGCAAGAATACTGGAGTGGGTTCCTCCAGGAGAATCTTCCTGACCCAGAGATCAAACCCATGTCTCCTGCACTGGCAGGTGGGTTCTCTACCACTAATGCCTGGCACCTGCAAATGTCAAGAGCGGGCCCAGCATGCAAAGATTCTTCGCCATGGAGTTCAATTTCCAAGACTTCCTCGAGCCAGGCGCTGAGGTAGGAACTAGGAATTCCATGGCAAACACAATGGATAAGACTTAGACACTGCCATGGAGCTTAGAGACTCTAGGACATTATAAACCATCTCTCCATCTGTAACCTCTGGACCCCTCACCCAACACCATGCACACCAGCCAGGGCCTTGGAGCCAGGGCCTTGCAGACTCTCTTTGAGGAAGGGAGCCCCCAGACAGAGAGAGGGAAGAACTCAAAGCCATGTGTCCAGACATGATCTGCACTGGGGAGGGGGTAATCCCAACTCTGAGCCCCACAAACTCATCCCCACCCAGTGAGGAGCCAGAAGAAGAAGCAGCAGTTGCGCGGGAGGGCATAAGCCCTCAGGGTCCATCCGGCTACATCTTACCTGCCACAAGGTGGCAAGCACCAGTGCCCCCCAGCGAGCCCAACAAAACTCTTCACCAGAGCTTTCCTGAGCAGAGGACAACTGACCTCTTTCCTTTCTGTCTCAGTTTACAGAGTCCCAACTCTGCTCTGGGGAAGCTCCTCCTTGAGTCTAACCAGCATTCCCCTCATTGCTCCCACAGTCTTTTTTTTTTTCCTAGTTCCTCTTCCATCCAAATGCCTCACCTTTTCCAGCTTCTCCTTCAGTTCTTTTCACCCCATCTCTCTTTCATCCTTCCTTCCCTGACACCTGCACCCATTCACTTTGGCCTCCTGGTATCCAGGCTTGGAAGGAGCGTGACCCACTGTCCCAGTTCTAATATTGAAAGTCCTGAGTTTGAGAGAACCTCTGTGTCCCAGGGACAGGAATGCACCCTACCTGGAAGGTAAGATACTGCATGAGGCCCAGATGGGAGCTGGGTTTGGGTGCAAATACAAAGAGGCCAGCAGCATTCTCCCACATGTCCGTACAGACAGAGACAGACACACACACACTATACACAGAGATACCCATAAACAGTGTCCAAAACAAAAGCACAGCCCACACACCCAGGAGCAGACATTCACAGACACACAGACACACACACTCAGACTCACACACAGACAAGCCCAGACTCACACACCCACACTCCTAGAGACAGGTGTGTGTGGACACAGATAGGCATGTACAGTATACCAACAACACACAGTGGAAACACCAAAACTGACACAAACACCCACGCACAAAAACACACGGCCATAGAGACAGACATCCACAGGCAGACATACACTCATTTTACGACTCCTCGGAGACACACAGACACATTCAGACACCCACAGAGAGGCAGGAAGGAGACCCAGGAGCACAAAGATGCCTTCACCTGAGCCCACGGGCTGAGCCAAGCAACAGATTCCAGACCTTTTCCCTGTTCTGCCCTGGAAATACTCACAGGGCTGGGGGGTGTGGGGGGAGGTGGGCAGCTCCTCCTCACCCCCTAGAGGAGAGGGTGGACCCCAGCTGGAGATTCACAGAACCAAACGGAGAGCACGCACCCCCTACCCTACCGAAGATCCTTCTGCCTGGGGGGTGGGGGTCCTGCCCCCGACCAGAAGCCACGGCTGGGGACAGCTCTGAGACCAGCCTCTCTGGAGACAGGGGGTGGGCGTGGGAAGCCCTGGCTCCCTCTCTTGGGGTCGGGTGGTGGGGGTGGAGAAGTGTGAGTGAAATGGGTTTATTACTGGGAGTCTGTTGCCTCGATTGGTATCGATCCCCGCATGTCACCTTCCATTGCCACTAATGGGACATGAAGAGTCGCCACCGACACCAGCCCCCGGCGGCACGCACGAACCCACAGCTCCCCTCCCCCGTCCCCACATCCCAGAGCTGCAGCCCAGGCTGCCTTGGCCCTGCTGCCAGCTGTACCCCCTCCTCCCCTCACCTCGTCTACTCCTTCTCCTTCACTTCCTTTCCTTCTGCCTTTCTTTGTCTCCCTGAGTCTGACTCCAAAAGCTTCCCCGCACCTGCTTTCCTTTCCCCCTTTATGGCCACCTGAGGACCCTATCCCCGACTCAGAGGTGTCCCTTTTCCCTTCCTTCACTTCTTCTCTCCTCCCTCCTCTGGGTCCAGAATCGGCCACCATCACTCCCCAAATGAGGGTGCACTGGGTCCCAGCCAGTCTTGGGGAACAATGGGGAGTCAAGGGAATGATCCCTGTTTCACCAACATCTGGCAAGGAGTGCTTCTCAAGGGATAATTTCCTCCTATCACACCAACCTGGCCAGACAGAACATCCTGGAATAGCCGAGTCCCCAAACAGACCCTCCTGAAACAGTGGGGCCCCCCACCTTCAGTCCACTGGCTGCCATGACCCCAGGCTGAATCCTGGTAGAAAAACAAGTAGAGAGTGAAGATGAAGAGTCTTTTTTTTTTCTCTTATCCTGCTCCTCAGGGAGGAGATGGCACTACCTCCTCGTCCACTCCATATGGCAAGCCCCACATCCCTTGCAGGGCCTGGTGAAGCCCTCCCCAGGGCCTGAAACCATCTGTGGGTCTGCAGTCCTGCCCACGGTAATGTCAGATAGTCACAAAGGCACAAATGAGACCTGAAAAGACCCATCCAGGGTGATGAGGTCTTGATATAAAGTACGTCAGACAGTGTCGATAGGCTGGGAGTTTAGCCTATCGTGCTGGTTACTCAAGTATGAAAAACAGTCACTAACTAGAACAGGAAAAGTCCACTTGAGGTGCAAATAGAGCATCCTTGGCTTTGCTGCTGGGAAAGCAGTCTGCATGCCCGAGTCTGTGCCATTGAGCCCTGGGGACTGGTGGGGCAGCTGAGGAGAGGGACTCCTCCCAGCCCCACCCTGCACCACACTCAGCCCTGAAAGACTCCTCCCCAAGTGGACCCTGGGAGACACCCAGAGCCATCTCTAGGCCCCCAAGTAAAAAGGGCAGCCTCTTGTTGATTCCTGTCATTAGACAGGGATGAAGTTTCCACCCTCCCATCACTTAGCCCCATTACTGTGTCATGTCCGTGCTGTTTAGGAGGCTGGACCAGGCCAAGTAGAGGTACTAGATACAAAGCTAGGGTTTTGAAGGTGGCTTCAAAAGTTGAGGCTGCTTGAACCTAGATGTCCATCGACTAATGAATGGACAGCTCAACAAGGCAGCTCATAAAATTATTCAGCCATAAAAACGAATGCATTTGAGTCAGTTCTAATGAGGTGAACAAACCTAGAGCCTAGTACACAGAGTGAAGTAAGTCAGAAAGAGAAAGATAAATATAGTATACTAACACATATATACGGAATCTAGGAAGATGGTACCAAAGAATTTATTTGCAAGGCAGCAGTGAAGAAACAGACATAGAAAACAGACTTATGGACATGGGGAGAGGGGAGGAGAGGGTGAGATGTCTGGAGAGAGAAACATGGAAACTTACATCACCATATGTAAAGTAGACAGCCAACGGGAATTTGCTGTATGTCTCATGGAACTCAAACAGGGGCTCTGTATCAACCTAGAAGGGTGGGATGGGGAGGCAGATGGGAGGGAGGTTCAAGAGGGAGAGGACATATGTATACCTATGGCTGATTCATGTTGAGGTCTGACAGAAAACAACAAAATTCTGTAAAGCAATTATCCTTCAATTGAAAAATAAATGAATTTTTTTGAAAAGGTTGAGGCTGCTTGTTGCCAAGATGGGGTAGTTGGAGGGTCTAGAGTGTGGGAAGCCGGTGGGATGTTCTTTTCTGGTTTACTCTGCAACCCTTGATAGGACAGCCCCCAGGTCCAGGCACTGTGCCAAGCACCTGATGCACACAGAGATGCTCAAAAAACCAAAGGAAGCAACTTTCCCGGTGATTAGGACTCCCTGCTCCCACAGCAAGGGGGCACGGGTTCAATCCCTAGTAGTCAATCCCACATGCCTTATTGAGCTGCAAAAAAAAAAAAAAAAAAAAAGAGCAAAAGAAAAGGCTGGATTTGGCCAGCAGACACCTTTCCCCAAAGGGCAGCAGGCCCTTTGCCTGTGTCTTAGGGAAGAAACAGAGGAGGCCCAGGGTCCCATCCCAGAAGACAAAGTCGGGTGCCGGGGGTTCCTAGTCCAGAGCCAGCCTCCTCCAGGAGGCCCAGCAATCAAAATGTGAATGACCAGGAAGGGCGGGGGTGGTGAGGGGGACACTTTGATCAGGTTTACGGGAATACAAGAGGAAGTGGGTAGGGACAGCGTGTGGAGCAGCAGAAGAGAAAAGGTGAAACCCTAACTGTCTCAGAAGCAGCTGCTCTGGTTCTCGAAAGGGCTTGAAGTTAGCAACGTGAGGGACTTTCCTGGGAGCTGGGACGGTGGCAGGAAGTAGGAGAGCAGAAGAGCCCCGATCCTCCCTTCCTGGGAGCCTGTCAGACGTGGCCCTCCCAGGGGAGCTGTGGAGGCACCAGGTGGTCCGAAAGACCCGTGGGGTCCAGGCAAGCTGGAGGCCCCAGTCCTCCCACTAAAGATTCCGCCACCACCTGCTCTTCCAATGGGGCCTTCATGCTGGAGCAAGAGTGGGCAATGCTCCTTCCTCCCCAGAATCCTCCCCTTGGCCTTGGATTCTTCCCACTTTGAACTCAAATCGTCCTAAATCCTTCAGTGAAGGAAATGGGATGGAGTGAAGGGGAGCAGGGGCAGAACCAGCTCTTCAGGTGGGAAAACACCAGTGACGCCTGAGGGAGACACCGGAGCAGCCTGTCTCGGCATTGACCCCGGTGTTCTGGTCGTAGCTCTCTGTTTCCTATAGCAACCAAGTCTACCTCATCCTAATATTCCTCCCTTCTCCCTGCACCGGCTCCCTGGAACAACGTTCTGGACCATCCCTCCCTTAGCAGCTTCTTTCCTTTCTGCCATCGATGGGCCCTGAGCCCCGTCCTGCCTCTCCACCCCCAACAAGGTCTCTCTCTGTGGCCCCCAGCTCCTGTCTCTTCCATCAATCAACCTCTCTCTCTCACCTTTCCATCATGTTAGCTTCGGTTGATTTAACCAGAAAACAACCCCTCGAATTTAATTCCATGGCCCTCCATTCCCATCTCGATCAGCTTGAGACTGGGAGGGGCTGTGTAATGATGGGGGAGTAGCAAGGGATAGAGAAACTTGGCCTCTTAGACTCAAGAAGAGAAAAAAAAGATCATATTGATTCCCCAATGACAGCCATCAGTCTTTTCCTCCCCACTAGGGACTGCAGAGATTGGACACAGGACCAACAGGCTCCAGGGTCCCTTGGTCCCCCAGACTTAGAAACAGAGGCTGTGGTCTTTGACATCCTCACTCCTCTAGTCTCCCCTGAGGTCCCCTAAATCCTCCATGCCCTCCCCAGTGGAAGCTGGAGTCCTACTGCCTTCTCTTGTTCCTGCTGTTTTGGTGGGATACCTGATGCCCCTGCAGTTACTTTATTCCATCTGGTTTAGGATTTAGTTGGCAGTTCTTCTCGCTGTCTAACTCTGAGTAGTATTTATAAGGAAAAGGAAAACAAAAAGTCTATTTTCTATAGCCCTAAGAGGAAAGAGACATAATAAGTGCTTTAAAAACCTTACAGAAAAGGCAATTGGGTAAACTATCAGCTTCATGTTAGTACTTGAGACTAAGGGGAAAATTACAGATTATGACAGTTCATCCCCAGTATGGGAGCAGAGGTGGGGCCTGGGACTCCAAGGGAAGAGCAGGGAGTGAGGTAGCGTCAAGAATCAGAGGTTGTGAAGAGGGGATTCTTTACCAGACCAGGACTCTTATCTCCACAGGACCTTCCGTGAGAGAAGGGCTGATGCAGCAGGAAGGGTAGAGAGCTGGAAGGACTTCCCGACAGTTCCGTCCTTCTTCCTAAAACTGAGGCAGGAGTAGCCCTCTCATCAGGCTCTCTGTCGGTCAGATGTTTCAGGAGCCATCTGCCCCAGAGGTGGGCTCTGGATGCAGAGGACCCAGTGGAAGATACTCCCTCCCACGGCACCCCCACAGAGGGGCAGAGGGCGCGGGCCGTGGTGGCGCTGGCCCCCGAAGGGTTAAAGCTATTGTCTGAAAAACCACATCAGCTCCCCTGGGAGCTTGGAGATCCCGCTCTCATTTTAAGTAACCCTAACTCAGCGTGTGATAAGCGAGGGGTCGCTGGGCGAGAAGTGCGACTGGAAGGAGCCGCTGGACAGAGCCGGGACCGCTGGCTGCTGCGGCAAGGTAAGGGCTTCTGGAGGCCGGCCAGAGGGACCTCCTTCTCTGTCCCCACCCCCATCCCCACCCCAGCTGGGGAGCCAGTTGGGGGGCAGCTAGGAAGGGGAGAAGGAAAGAGACACAGGCACCGGGTGAAGATGTGAACCCAAGGGCCACACTGAAGCGCCTGGAAGGGGCCCGGCTCCTCTATTCAGACGCGGGGCAGTGCAGAAGCAGGTGCGGGGCAGTCAGGACAGAGGGAGGGGTCGGAAGACAGCAGGTCAGACAGGGCACCAGGCTCTTCTCCCCAGATGGGGCGCAGCTGGGGTCAGATGTCGGCTCACTGGGGCAGAGCAGACTCCTGGGATTCACGGGGCTGAGTCAGGCTCTGGGCGCTGAATGAATGAGGGTCCCAGCCATCCCCGGGCCCTGTTGTCTCTGCCTACAGGGAGTTCAGCATCCCAGCATGTCGCTGCTGCCATCCCTCTGACACTGAGGGGGTGGGCGTCACAGCCTGGGCAAGGGAAGGAGCAGCAGGTGGTCCAGGGAGGGCAGAGTTAAGGCTGTGCTCCCATCTGAGCCAGGCTGGGACAAAGTGACATCTCTGATGGGGTGACATCTCTGATGGGGTGATGGGGTTCTGCCCCGTCCATCTGCTTCCTTTGCTTCCTCAGACTCCTGGCTCCCTCCCAGAGAACAAGATCCAAGAAGTCTGAAATCTAAGAGCTTGGGTGCCCCTTGGCAGGAGCACCCCTGTGACGGTGGGGACAGATGTGGGCTGTGCGAGGCAGGAGAGGCACTCGAGGTGGCGTCCCTCTGGCAGAGAGAGGCCCCGTGACTCCCAACCCCTTCCCAATGGACCAGAGGAGGCTGGAAGAGAGAGGTGCCAGCCACTCCATCTCCAGCCCTTTCTGGCCCTGCTCAAGGGCAGTGGGGCCCCATGGGGAGAGGGTCCAGGGCACATGGATGGGGCCGTAAGCTGGGGTTAGTGGAAGTTAAAGTTAGGGCTCGCGGTAAGACTGGGGGTGAGGACAAGGGTTGAGATGGAGAATGGAAGCAACAGGGCACAAAAATTAGTTGGCAGTTCTTCTCGCTGTCTAACTCTGAGTAGTATTTATAAGGAAAAGGAAAACAAAAAGTCTATTTTCTATAGCCCTAAGAGGAAAGAGACATAATAAGTGCTTTAAAAACCTTACAGAAAAGGCAATTGGGTAAACTATCAGCTTCATGTTAGTACTTGAGACTAAGGGGAAAATTACAGATTATGACAGTTCATCCCCAGTATGGGAGCAGAGGTGGGGCCTGGGACTCCAAGGGAAGAGCAGGGAGTGAGGTAGCGTCAAGAATCAGAGGTTGTGAAGAGGGGATTCTTTACCAGACCAGGACTCTTATCTCCACAGGACCTTCCGTAGAGAAGGGCTGATGCAGCAGGAAGGGTAGAGAGCTGGAAGGACTTCCCGACAGTTCCGTCCTTCTTCCTAAAACTGAGGCAGGAGTAGCCCTCTCATCAGGCTCTCTGTCGGTCAGATGTTTCAGGAGCCATCTGCCCCAGAGGTGGGCTCTGGATGCAGAGGACCCAGTGGAAGATACTCCCTCCCACGGCACCCCCACAGAGGGGCAGAGGGCGCGGGCCGTGGTGGCGCTGGCCCCCGAAGGGTTAAAGCTATTGTCTGAAAAACCACATCAGCTCCCCTGGGAGCTTGGAGATCCCGCTCTCATTTTAAGTAACCCTAACTCAGCGTGTGATAAGCGAGGGGTCGCTGGGCGAGAAGTGCGACTGGAAGGAGCCGCTGGACAGAGCCGGGACCGCTGGCTGCTGCGGCAAGGTAAGGGCTTCTGGAGGCCGGCCAGAGGGACCTCCTTCTCTGTCCCCACCCCCATCCCCACCCCAGCTGGGGAGCCAGTTGGGGGGCAGCTAGGAAGGGGAGAAGGAAAGAGACACAGGCACCGGGTGAAGATGTGAACCCAAGGGCCACACTGAAGCGCCTGGAAGGGGCCCGGCTCCTCTATTCAGACGCGGGGCAGTGCAGAAGCAGGTGCGGGGCAGTCAGGACAGAGGGAGGGGTCGGAAGACAGCAGGTCAGACAGGGCACCAGGCTCTTCTCCCCAGATGGGGCGCAGCTGGGGTCAGATGTCGGCTCACTGGGGCAGAGCAGACTCCTGGGATTCACGGGGCTGAGTCAGGCTCTGGGCGCTGAATGAATGAGGGTCCCAGCCATCCCCGGGCCCTGTTGTCTCTGCCTACAGGGAGTTCAGCATCCCAGCATGTCGCTGCTGCCATCCCTCTGACACTGAGGGGGTGGGCGTCACAGCCTGGGCAAGGGAAGGAGCAGCAGGTGGTCCAGGGAGGGCAGAGTTAAGGCTGTGCTCCCATCTGAGCCAGGCTGGGACAAAGTGACATCTCTGATGGGGTGACATCTCTGATGGGGTGATGGGGTTCTGCCCCGTCCATCTGCTTCCTTTGCTTCCTCAGACTCCTGGCTCCCTCCCAGAGAACAAGATCCAAGAAGTCTGAAATCTAAGAGCTTGGGTGCCCCTTGGCAGGAGCACCCCTGTGACGGTGGGGACAGATGTGGGCTGTGCGAGGCAGGAGAGGCACTCGAGGTGGCGTCCCTCTGGCAGAGAGAGGCCCCGTGACTCCCAACCCCTTCCCAATGGACCAGAGGAGGCTGGAAGAGAGAGGTGCCAGCCACTCCATCTCCAGCCCTTTCTGGCCCTGCTCAAGGGCAGTGGGGCCCCATGGGGAGAGGGTCCAGGGCACATGGATGGGGCCGTAAGCTGGGGTTAGTGGAAGTTAAAGTTAGGGCTCGCGGTAAGACTGGGGGTGAGGACAAGGGTTGAGATGGAGAATGGAAGCAACAGGGCACAAAAGGCTGGGGACTGAGTCAGAGGCATCAGAGGCCCCCAGCTGAGGAGAGCACCCAGAGGCCCTCTGCCCACAGCTGCATTGCTGGTCCCTGTTACTCAGCCCCAGGAAGGTCTGCCAGCTCACCCAGCTCAGCACTCGCCGGGAGCTTTCACTTCCTCCAGCCGGCCTGGCTCCTCAGCCACCTCAGCAGCGCCTGCTGGAGGGGATTTCTCATCCCCTGGCAGGGGTGGGGGGAAGGATCAGGGGGTGTCCAGGCAGGGGGATCCCCGGAGGCCCCGCTGATGGGAATGAGATGAAAGGAGCTGGCACTGAGTTTGTGCTGGGAGAGAAGGCAAGGGGCCACTGGAGGGCTGGTGGAGGGGAGGGGGGGCAAGGAGGGAAGGGGCTGTAGAGGCCAGGTCAGGAAGCTGGGGGCCTGGGCTTGATTTCCAGCTTTGAAGCACAGGTGAGAGACAGGAGGGCAGGAGAAAGACAAAGAGGTAAGAGAAAAGAAACAATAAGGAGAGGCAGGGACGGAGACCGGCAGCCTGGGTGAGGGGTGGGGAGGACGCACAAGAAGGAAAACAGGCTCAGCGGAGGCAAGACAGACAGACCGCTTGGTTTGTAGACAGTATGATTTGTAGACGTAAGATGTAAGGACAGGAGAGAAACCAAGGGAAACTGAAACAGAAAAGGGTGAACAACAGAGAGAGAAAATGATGGAGCCGGCAAGTAAGGCAAGAGAAGGCTTGGTGGACGAGAAGTGGAAAGAAGGAGGAAGAAGGAGACTCAAGTGGGGAGCGGAGAGAAACTCTAAAGAAGGAGGAAACAGTTGAAAATTAAAGGTCAAACAAAGCGAAACAGAGACTTGGAGGGGCCAGACCAAGGAAGGGGTGGGCGTGGGGCTGGAAACTGGTCTCCTGACACCCTAATCCACATCCCCCAACCCATGGGTCCTTACGGGGTCTGGGGCTTCCCCCACGACTTTCAACTGCCCTTCCTGCCAGGTCTGGGGGGTGGAACAGGGGGGTGTCAGGGTTTGGGTTTCTACTCCATGGAGTTACACAAACCTTTTAAATCCCACAGCCCCCAGGGACCATGGAGGCAAAAGTCAGAGACAGTCAGCAAGGGGCTGGAGGGGCTGAGGGGAAGAGGAGGTAACGATCGATCGGAGACCCCTGAGCGTGGGGATAGGGCGGGGAGACTGACCACAGGAGCAAGGTGAGAGGGAGCCTGGAGATGGAGCTCAGGGCTGGGAGGAGGAAGGGAGGGTTCAGGAGAAATCAGGAGCAGGGTGAGAGGGAGCCTGGAGATGGAGCTCAGGGCTGGGGAGGAGGAAGGGAGGGTTCAGAAGTGGATGAGTCTGGCAGGAGCAGTGGCAGAGAAGGCGGTGTCTCTCACGGGTGTGGGCCGATGACCTGCGGGAGGGAGCCAGGGTTCAGCTGGCTAGATTCCCAGCCAGGAAGCATCCAGAAGGGGTCCTCTGCCCTAGAGTCTCTAGGTCTGACAGAAAGGACAAGATGTCCTTGGTGAAGAAGGACATCTATCCCAGCTCTTTCCCCAAACTCCCCAAGGGAAAAGGTGTTGGCTTGCCCTTCCCAGGCCCCCAGCCAGTCTTCCTTGCCCACCTAAGCTGCTTTCACTAATAGCATTAAGGAAGGTCTCAGCCCACTTGGGGATGAGATCAAGGGGAGAGACTAGAGGCTTCTAATCAGATTGGGGATTTGGTGGAGGGTGGGTAGGGGATATACCATTTGCTCAGTGCTCACCAGCAGAAAATACTACCCACCCCACCCCACCCCCAGCCCACCAGCCTGTATTTCC
>SJYC01137708.1:0-45741 GCA_006408675.1 Madoqua kirkii | reverse complement strand
CTGTATTTCCCTGATTGCCCCTCTGGGCTGGTTTCTCCACTCCGATCTTTCCCTCTCTCCTGGCGTAGTATCTGGACCTCACCTGTGTCCACAGCATCCAATTTCCACAATGCTATTTGTCTCTGATTCACTCTCTTCCTGGCTGGCTCACTTGCCCTCTCTTTCAGCTGCCTTTGAATTTACAAACAGTCTGTCTTTCTACCGCACCAATCAAGCAGTCACTGGGAA
Organism: Madoqua kirkii; assembly: GCA_006408675.1. Taxonomy (NCBI): domain Eukaryota; kingdom Metazoa; phylum Chordata; class Mammalia; order Artiodactyla; family Bovidae; genus Madoqua; species Madoqua kirkii. Next base: position 45,513 of record SJYC01137708.1, on the reverse strand, counting down.
GACTTGGTTGTGTCCAAACAATCAGATTATGGGGACAATCCACTTTAGCCCCTTAGAAGAACCAACAACAAAGTGTCTTTGAGGCACAAATTTCCTGCTTTGCATGGAGGCAACCTTGGTCTTGAACTCTGAGGGTTTTTTAATTCTGAGTCTGTTCCTGTGTTTCTCACTCTCTCTGTATTCCACTCTGCCCGTCTGATGTCCTCTGGCTTCCTGGTGTTCCCACTGATCATCTTTCAGGCAAAGAGCCCACTCCTTAGGTTCAATGGGAATGCCTCTTTCAGGACCCCAGGGCCTCCTGCCAGTCTCACCCCTGCTCCCAAGTTTTCTGCCCTGATTGATTACAGCTGGGAGCCTGGAGTGAGACAGACCTGTTTCCATCTGGCTCCACCACTTGCCCTGGGATCTTATGCAAGTCTCCTAATCTTTTGAACCTCAATTTCCTCAGCTTGCAAAATGAAGATAATGATACCCATCACAAAGGATCATTGTGAATATTCAATGAAGTAACTAATATAAGGGAAAAAAATGTCAAGCCCAATGCTAGGTGCATGATAGGGGCCCAATTCATATTAACTAAACTTCCCTGGTGGGTCAGAGGTTAAAGTGCCTGCCTGCAATGCAGGTTTGATCCCTGGGTTGGGAAAATCCCCTGGAGAAGGAAATGGCAACCCACTCCAGTACTCTTGCCTAGAGAATCCCGTGGATGGAGGAGCCTGGTGGGCTACAGTCCACGGGGTCGCAGAGTCGGACACGACTGAGCTACTTCACTTTCACTTTTCAAACCCTTGAAAAGGTAAAATCTGCTTGGGACAGTTTATTTGACTCCAACTGCTTACTGTCTGTTTTATCATTGTTATCTCTATTGCTTTTCTTAAATAATGACCTAAAACCTACATGTGTTGCAATGGGCCCTTGCCGTTGGTCAAGGGGATTAATCATATTATTAATAATCAGAATAATGGTAATGACAACAATAATAATTGCTTGCTACTATAACCCATCAGGAAATACAAAGCCCTTTAGAGCAGGCTCTCTGATCATTCAAGATTGGGTTATGATCCTTTGTGATTTATGGTTCTCAATACTCATCCTCTCAGGCCATTGCACTGATCCTGTAGTAGGGGCAGGAGGGGCTGTGCAAGGCCTGTTAGAGCTGCCCCCACCTCAATCCCCAGCCCACAGGACAAGAGGGAGGGAGCTGGGAGATGGAGGGAATAGGCAGAGTAGGAACACCTCCCCCCAGCCTTGGGGAGCATTGCCACCAGAATACGGGTTAAAATCAGTTCTAATGAGCTGGATGAACCTAGAGCCTATTAAACAGAGTGAAATAAGTCAGAAAGAGAAATATGGTATAGCCACCTCATGCGAAGAGTTGACTCATTGGAAAAGACTCTGATGCTGGGAGGGATTGGGGGCAGGAGGAGAAGGGGACGCCCGAGGATGAGATGGCTGAGTCGATGGACCTGAGTCTGGGTAACTCCGGGAGATGGTAATGAACAGGGAGGCCTGGCGTGCTGCGATTCATGGGGTCGAAAAGAGTTGGACAAGACTGAGCGACTGAGCGACTGAACTGAATGCATGTGTATGGGGTCTAGAAAGATGGTACTTACTCATGAAACTATTTGCAGGGCAGCGACAGAGAGCAGACATAAACCTGTGGACACAATGGAAGAAAGAGAGGGTGGGATGGATTGAGAGACTAGCATGTGTAAAATGTAAAACAGACATTTCCGTGTATGAAATGGATAGCTAGTGGGAATTTGCTGTGTGGCACAGGGAGCTCAGCACAGTGTTCTGTGACTACCTAGAGGGGTGAAATGAGGAGGGAGATGGGAGGGAGGTTCTGGAGGGAGGATATATGTGTGTCTCTGCGGCTGATTCACTCTGATATATGGCAGAAACCAGCACAGTAAAGTAAAGCAATTATGCTCCAATTAAAACAAATATTTTTTAAAAAAGAAGAAGAAGTATGAGGAATTAAGGTTAAACAGCCAGAGAGCAACTCTTGGATGTGAAGGTAAAACTAAAACCTGCTCCTCTCTGAGGGTTCCCCGTGGCCAGCTCAGGGACTCCCGCAGGAAAGGGTGGGCTAGAGGGAAGACACTTGGCAGGACTCAGCAGCGGTGAGGATTTCCACACTCAGAGCCAGCAAGCTCCTCAGACATGTGAGGATCCAGGAGGAACCCTCACAAACATGGGGGGAGCCAAGGAGGAGGCTGAGGCATTTAGGAAACCCAGGGTTTGACCTACTTGGACTTAGCATTTTTAATTTTTTTCTTTGAAGGAGCAGGAGAGAGGCTGTGGGTAGCCTACCTAGGTGGCTGAATGAATTAAGGTCTTGCTTTCCACTCTTTCATTTAAGAGCTGTGTGTGTGACCCTAGAGAAGTCACTCAGCACCTCCGAGTTCCATCTCAGCTGATACTTCCTGTGAGGTTCAGAAGTGTCAATTCCTCCCCGCAGTGCAGGGTATCCTGAGTGCCTGCTCTCCAGTGGGTTTATTGTTCCCTTTTGCCAGATCCTAAACCTGAGATCTCAAACCCTCCAGACCAGGAAACTTTATCAGATCCAGCAGGCACGGCAGCCCTAGGAATCATATCTACTTCCTCCAAGGAAGACTCCTCCTCGGGCATCTCTCACCTCTGCACCCCCTATTTCCCCATCTGTTCTCCTGAGGTGAGGGAGGAGAGAGCCCCAAGCAGCTGGAGGTTAGACAAAAGAGGAACTTCCCAATGCGTTGCTTCCCAGGTGGCGCTAGTGGTAAAGAACCCTCCTGCCAATGCAGGAGACCTGAGAGACACGGGTTCCATCCCTGGGTGGGGAAGATCCCCTGGAGAAGGAAACGGCAACCCACTCCAGTATTCTTGCCTGCAGAATCCCATGGACAGAGAGAAGAACCTGGCGGCTACAGTCCCTGGGATCACAAGATTTGGGCATGAATTAGCACCTAAACCACCACCATCATAGTTGGTTAAAGTTGTGTTCATTTCTGCTGTACAGCCAAGTGATTCAGTTATACATATCTACACATCACTTTTAATATTCTTTTTCATTATGGTTTATCAGAGGGTGTTGAATAGTTCCCTGTGCTACACAGTATGGCCTTGTTGTCGGAATTCCTCCCACAGCCCCTTGATGCTGTTTCCCATGGGTTCTTGCTACTCACAGTACAGCCCACAGACCGGCAGCGCTAGGATCACCTAGGAGCTTGTTAGAAATGCAGAATCTCAAGTTCCACCGAGTCCCACTGATTTAGAATCTGCATTTTAAAGAGATCCCCAGGCGACCCTTATGCACATCAGAGTTTGAGAAGCACTTTTACAGACGATTTAAGTCTCAAGGCAGCAGAGTACCGGAGAAAGGGCTGTGGAACAGGAGTGGAGGGGGTGGGAGCGGCCACCCATGGTGTAGCAAGTCACTTTCCCTCTCTGAGCCTCATCTGGCAAGTGAGGAGGCCACTCCAGATAAGCTCTCACTTGCCCCCAGACCTGACGGCCTAGGAAGTTCTAGTTGAGAACAGCGCTTGCCTCATGCCAACTGCAGTGGAGATGGAAACTCAGAGCCCAGGTGGTGTGAGCCGGCCCCCTGTTGGTGAGCGAGTTGTCGAAACAGCCAGGTAACCCCTCTGTGTCTGGCCCAGCCTGAAGCAGGCCTCTCCTTCTGTCGAACTCATCCCCTTCCATCTCTCTTCGTCCTCTGGGTGTTGGCTCCTCCTGCACTAGTGACGGTGGGAGCCAGCCAGCCTTTCGCACCATCCTCAGTCCCATCCAGAAGGCTTTGGGACAAAGACAACTCCTCCCCTCACCTGCCACAGGCAAGTTTATCTCACTAGGGCTGGTCCCCCAGTCTTCCCCATCTCACCAGCTGCCCCTATCCCACCCCAAGCTAAACTGGGAACCAGCAAGATTCCTTCTTCCTTGTCCATGGTTCATTAATTCAACAAATATTTAGACCTTCTGTGAGTACAAGACCCTGGGTTAGGCAGTGGGGATCCTGGGGAATCAGCAGTGAAAAAGGCACCCGGGGTTCCTGACCACAGGGAGCTGACGCTCCGAAGGGGAAGCCGAGGGTGAAACACACAGTGACATCCTGGATACATTCATCACCATTCAGTGATTCTACCAAGAATCATTTCTTGAACATCCATGAAAAGTCAGGTACTCTGCTAGGCATTTGAGACTTCTCAGTGAGTAAACACGCAACAACCCCTCCTCTTCTCAAATGCAAAATTGTTCTAAGCATCATAAAGGTGTGCGTCTGTCAATCTGCCACCTCCTTCCCTTTTCCAGGTTTAGAAAGAGCCAACGATTAATTACATTTTAGCTTGTCTTCTCTTGGGAAAAACCTCAATCCTGTTAAGCCCTGAGAAGAGGTCTCATTCTCTGTCTAAATCCCCCAGCAGGGGGAGGATCTAGAGGGCAAGATCTAGGACCCTTTGCATTCCTCTCCATCTATTTAAGCCGCTCAGCCTCAAACCCCGAGTCCTGGGTCAGCCCCTGGTCAGTGAGGAGGTCCCCAGGGGAGGTTTGGCCCAGCCGGGCTGTGGGGGAGTGTCCTGCTCAGAGCCCACTCCCCTTCCCCAGTCTCCCCCTCTTCTCTTTCCCTCCTCTTTCACTTCCTTCTCCCCTGCCTTCTTCTTTCCCTTCCTGCTAAGGGGACTACTTCCCCGCCCAAGGCCCAGACGCAGCCCTCGCCCCCTGGGAGTGGACCATGCACTGCAGCTGCTTGGCCAAGGGCCTCCCTGCCATCTCCGCGGCTGGTAGCGCCTGGATCCCAGGTGAGCCTCTGGCAGGGGTCCCAGCGGCGCCCCAGAGGAGGCCTCGGGGAGCGGTGGGGTGGCGCTGACTCCCCTCTCTGCCCCAGGCCTGGCTTCCCCGACTGGGCCTACAAAGCCACTACTCACAGTACAGCCCACAGACCGGCAGCGCTAGGATCACCTAGGAGCTTGTTAGAAATGCAGAATCTCAAGTTCCACCGAGTCCCACTGATTTAGAATCTGCATTTTAAAGAGATCCCCAGGCGACCCTTATGCACATCAGAGTTTGAGAAGCACTTTTACAGACGATTTAAGTCTCAAGGCAGCAGAGTACCGGAGAAAGGGCTGTGGAACAGGAGTGGAGGGGGTGGGAGCGGCCACCCATGGTGTAGCAAGTCACTTTCCCTCTCTGAGCCTCATCTGGCAAGTGAGGAGGCCACTCCAGATAAGCTCTCACTTGCCCCCAGACCTGACGGCCTAGGAAGTTCTAGTTGAGAACAGCGCTTGCCTCATGCCAACTGCAGTGGAGATGGAAACTCAGAGCCCAGGTGGTGTGAGCCGGCCCCCTGTTGGTGAGCGAGTTGTCGAAACAGCCAGGTAACCCCTCTGTGTCTGGCCCAGCCTGAAGCAGGCCTCTCCTTCTGTCGAACTCATCCCCTTCCATCTCTCTTCGTCCTCTGGGTGTTGGCTCCTCCTGCACTAGTGACGGTGGGAGCCAGCCAGCCTTTCGCACCATCCTCAGTCCCATCCAGAAGGCTTTGGGACAAAGACAACTCCTCCCCTCACCTGCCACAGGCAAGTTTATCTCACTAGGGCTGGTCCCCCAGTCTTTCCCCATCTCACCAGCTGCCCCTATCCCACCCCAAGCTAAACTGGGAACCAGCAAGATTCCTTCTTCCTTGTCCATGGTTCATTAATTCAACAAATATTTAGACCTTCTGTGAGTACAAGACCCTGGGTTAGGCAGTGGGGATCCTGGGGAATCAGCAGTGAAAAAGGCACCCGGGGTTCCTGACCACAGGGAGCTGACGCTCCGAAGGGGAAGCCGAGGGTGAAACACACAGTGACATCCTGGATACATTCATCACCATTCAGTGATTCTACCAAGAATCATTTCTTGAACATCCATGAAAAGTCAGGTACTCTGCTAGGCATTTGAGACTTCTCAGTGAGTAAACACGCAACAACCCCTCCTCTTCTCAAATGCAAAATTGTTCTAAGCATCATAAAGGTGTGCGTCTGTCAATCTGCCACCTCCTTCCCTTTTCCAGGTTTAGAAAGAGCCAACGATTAATTACATTTTAGCTTGTCTTCTCTTGGGAAAAACCTCAATCCTGTTAAGCCCTGAGAAGAGGTCTCATTCTCTGTCTAAATCCCCCAGCAGGGGGAGGATCTAGAGGGCAAGATCTAGGACCCTTTGCATTCCTCTCCATCTATTTAAGCCGCTCAGCCTCAAACCCCGAGTCCTGGGTCAGCCCCTGGTCAGTGAGGAGGTCCCCAGGGGAGGTTTGGCCCAGCCGGGCTGTGGGGGAGTGTCCTGCTCAGAGCCCACTCCCCTTCCCCAGTCTCCCCCTCTTCTCTTTCCCTCCTCTTTCACTTCCTTCTCCCCTGCCTTCTTCTTTCCCTTCCTGCTAAGGGGACTACTTCCCCGCCCAAGGCCCAGACGCAGCCCTCGCCCCCTGGGAGTGGACCATGCACTGCAGCTGCTTGGCCAAGGGCCTCCCTGCCATCTCCGCGGCTGGTAGCGCCTGGATCCCAGGTGAGCCTCTGGCAGGGGTCCCAGCGGCGCCCCAGAGGAGGCCTCGGGGAGCGGTGGGGTGGCGCTGACTCCCCTCTCTGCCCCAGGCCTGGCCTTCCCCGACTGGGCCTACAAAGCCGAGTCGTCCCCGGGCTCCCGGCAGATCCAGCTGTGGCACTTCATCCTGGAGCTGCTGCAGAAGGAGGAGTTCCGCCATGTCATCGCCTGGCAGCAGGGAGAGTACGGGGAGTTTGTCATCAAGGATCCAGATGAGGTGGCCCGCCTCTGGGGCCTCAGGAAGTGCAAACCGCAGATGAACTACGACAAGCTGAGCCGGGCCCTCAGGTGAGAGGAGGCAGCTGAGGCGACCAGAGAGGGAAGAGTTCACAGAAGAGGCTGTGGTTTCTGGCACCCCTGTCCAATGCCTGCCCCTCCGAGGCTTGGGAACCGCTCTGGAGTGTGACAGGATGGCTAGCAGTTATCCAAGAACAGCTAGGGGTCAATCCTGCCGACCTGGGGAGCGGGGGTGTGGCTGGGTCTCTTGAATGCATCCTCCCTGCCAACCTCCTGCTCTCATCCTTGGGATCTCCAGATATTACTACAATAAGAGGATCCTGCACAAGACCAAAGGCAAAAGGTTCACTTACAAGTTCAACTTCAGCAAGCTCATCGTCGTTAACTACCCTCTGTGGGAGATCCGGACAGCAACGTCCCCCTGCTTGGTGATGGGGACCTGTGCTCTATTTCAGCAAGCGCTGCTCCCCGTGGGTGTGCCGAGCGAGGTAGGCACGAAAGCCGGGCCATCCTCAGAGCTCCACCAGGCCCTGCCTCTCCATCCAGAATGCCCCTACCCTCCTCTCTGCCTTGGGGGTCCTTCAGTTTTCAATGTTCTTCTCCCCCTGCCTCCTAGTCCCCGAGTGCCCCAGGGGCGGAAGTGATACTCTGATTTCACCCCTCCATTTTTAACAATCCCGACAATATAGCCTGTGAAAGAGGGCAACTCCTTCTGCACCAGGCGTGACCCCTTTAATGGTGGGTCACAGGGAAGGGGGTGGGGTCTCCAGAGAGGGTGCGGGACATGTGGGCAGTGCTGACTTAAGAACCATTATGAGACTATTTCATTATTTTAATGACTGGTTGTTAAACAATGTGTCCTGTGGATGGAATACATACCAAGGAGGGCCCATTCCACCCCCGTGCCTGCCTCTCCTCCTCCCCAGCTCCTACACAGCATGCTGTTCACCCATCGGGCCATGACAGAGCAGCTGGCTGGACAGCGGACCCCTCAAGGGCCACCAGAGGCCTCTGGGAACAAGAAGGGGAGCAGCAGTGTCCACCGTGAGTGCTCGCGCCTGGAGAGGGCCCAGGGAATCTTGAACAGAGGAGGGGAGAACCCTCCATACTGAGTACATGGAAGAGCAGGCACGAGTTTGGGGACATATCATGCATAAAATCAACAAACGTTTAATGCACACCAGCTATTTACTTGGAGAAGGCAATGGCAACCCACCCCAGGACTCTTGCCTGGAGAATCCCATGAACGGGCAAGCCTGCTGGGCAGCCGTCTATGGGGTCACAGAGAGTCAGACACGACTGAAGCGACTTAGCAAGAGCAGCAGCTGTTTACTAGGTGTGGGGGGGTCCATGTATGAAAGACGGCCCTCAGGATGCTCAGAGACCAGTGAGGAGCAGAAATAGGAGGGTGGTCAGTGACCAGTACTGGGATTCAGGGAAGCGCAAGGTGCTACTGGAATGCAGAGGAGCTGGGGCTTCCTGGAGGAGGCTGCTCCTGAGCAGGTGAAGAAGATGGAGAAAGATGTCCAGGCAGAGGGAACAGCATTTATAAAGGAAAAAGCTGCAAATGAGTGTAGTCAAATCTGAAGATCTGCTGGTAGCTTACATGGTCACAGTGAGGCATGTGATGGGAGCAAGGATGAGAAGGAAGAAGAGAGACACAGCTGGCAAGATGATGCTGGCAAGGGAAATGGGCGTTTAGTCCCAGAGAGCCTCAGAAGCCATGCTGAGGGGCTTGGACTTAATCCTGAAAGCAAAAGGAACCCAGAGGGAGAAACATGTCCAGATGTTCATTTTACAAAGACAACTTGGGATGTATGTAGAGTTGGGGATGTGGGACGCCTACAATTGGTGCTGGAGGCTTTTGAAGATCTAGGTAGCTGGTGATGGGAGCTGGAACTGAGGCAAGGGCCTGGGTGCAGAAGGAGGCCCAGTTGAAGGAAATTGGGAAGATAAAGTTCACTCATTCATCCACTCATTACTTCTTTCAACAGATAGCTCATGAGCTCCTGCTGAATGTGCCAGGCTCTGTCCTAGGGCTTGGGGTGCCAATGTGAGCAAGATTGCTTTTATAAAGCGTATAGGCAAGAAGGATATTCAGTTAATAATCCAACAAAACTGACAAGTATTAGTATCTGTACCAAATGCTACAGAGAAGTTCAGGGTGCAGAGAGCAGCCAGGAAGACTTCCTTGACAAAGTGACACTTGAGCTAAGACCCAGAATGCAAACCAGTGCCAGCTTAGTGGGGAGAGAGGCAAGCATATGGCAAGCAGAGAGCACAAGGTGTGCAAAGGTCCTGGGGCAGGAAAGAGGCACTGGGAGCTCACAGTGTGGCAGCACATGGCGACTGAGGGGGACACGGTAGAAATGCAGACAGGGGCCACCTCTTCTGGGGCTGTAACCTGGGAAGCAGCAAAAACAGATTTTTTGTGAAAAAGATCACAGAGATCCTTGACCAACCATAGGCTCTTCTGCAGAGGCCCACGACATGGCCCTCCACTTCTGGCAATTTTGCGGAACAAAGACCCTTGGCCTTAGCCCCACTCCAGTGCAGCTGGGAGTCCAGAGACCCCACCTCCCAGAGAATGCAGAGCACCTGGCTCCAGGCCCTCACGAGTGCAGCCGAGGCTGTAGGCGTGGGGCGGCCCAAGGCTTGCCAGGACTCGAAGGGCAACAAGTCAGGCAGCCTAGAGCAAGACAGCACTTGAGCTCCTCCCTGTTCTTCCACTCTCACCCACCCCTTCCTAGTTCTGGGAATGCCCTGGGCACAGAGCTTCTCTCTTTGAGAAACTATCACGGGGAAAAAAAGTATTCCCTGGTGAGCCCCAGCTTGGAGTTGTTTTGCACCTCCCTGCCCTCTGTGGGTACAGGCCCTACCTGTGCTGGGGCCCAGAGGCATGCTCACCAGGTTAGGTCACCAGAAGGCCAGCAGCACCCACATGGCCCACTTCTGAACTGGGTTCCAGAAGGTGGTGCCAACCCCTCACTCTGCCTTCACTCAGAACTGCTTCTGGGCAGCCGAGAGGCTAGGATTACTGAGCCAGCAGCAGGAAGCCACAGGGCTGGAGCTAGGAACAGGAGGGGAAGGGGAGGAAGACTCTTACAACCATCCCCTCCACTTGCCTGCTCAGCTGTGGGGCTCTGAAGGAGATGCTATCCTCGGAACCCCCGAGGGATACAGCCTTCCTGGGGGAAAACAACAGTCCCCACTTCACCTAAGAATCCACGCAAAGGACAGTGATTCAGGAGAAGGTACATGCTCGGTTTCCCTGATGGCTCAGGTGGTCAAGAATCCACCTGCAATGCAGGAGACCTGGGTTCAATCCCTGGGGAAGATCTCCTGGAGAAGGGACTGGCTACCCACTCTGGTACTCTGGCCTGGAGGATTCCGTGGACAGAGGAGCCTGGCATTCTACAGTCCACGTAGGCTACATTCCATACTTGTATGACCTTTGCTTCCTTGGTGGCTCAGATGGTAAAGAATCCTCCTACAACGCAGGAGACCCGGGTTCAATCCCTGGGGTGGGATGATCCCCTGGAGGAGGAAATGGCAACCCACTCCAATATTCTTGCCTGAAAAATTCCATGGACAGAGGAGCCTGGAGGGTTCCAGTCCATGGGGTCTGGAGAATCAGACATGACTGAGTGTGTATGTATGCACACACATGTGCCCGTGCGTGCATGCGTGTGTACACACACACACACACACACACACACAGGCTTAATTGCTCCGCTGCATATGGGATCTTCCCTATGCAGATATTCAGACCAGGGACTGAATTCATGCCTCCTGCATCGGCAGGCACATTCTTTACCATTGAGCCACCAGGGAAGCTCTGGAGTTAGGTTTTCTGAGCTATAGAAAGTGGTGTGAACTTCTGTATAATCATTCCCAGAGACCCCAGGCTAGGAACCCTGGGGAAATGGGGTAGATCTGGAAGGAATGGAAGGAGGGAGAGCTTCTTGGAGGAAGAGAGCTATGGGCCAGAGCCAGCCAGAGCAGGGGAAGGCTGGGGTTCACCCCACACACATTGGCCTCACAGCTCTGCAGGTCCCTCTGTACCCATGACACTGCTTGATCTTAGCTGGGAGAGGAGGTTTTATGGATGAAGAAACTGAGGGCTGAGAATCTAAATGACAAACCCAGAGCCACACAGCCAGGTCTTTGCCAGACCAGAACAGAACTAGAGTCTTCTTCACAGGGATAAGGAGAGAGAAGAATGGATCCATTGAATTATGGCAAAGAATATCCTCAATTCATTCATCCAATGCATTTTTATTGAGCACTTAATACACGCCAGGCTGGGCTGGATCCCAGGATCCAAAATAAAACAGACACAGTTCCTACCCCCACAGTGCCGGGGACACAGATATTAAGTAATCTCACAAATGACTCTTGATTCTGAACAACAGGTCCTGGAGGAGAGGACCAGGAAGGAGGGGGGAGGGTTGTCCTGCGGCTTTCATCCAGGCTGGGGAGGCGTGGAGGCTTCCCCAAAGAAATGACATTTATGATGAGATGTGAAGCAAAGAAAAAAGGAAAGTGCCTGGGTGAGGAGAGAAAGTTTCAAGCAGGAGCAAAAAGAAATAGGAAGTGGGCGATAAAAGGGGGCATCTCCAACGGTGGACACTCTCTGACCCTTTCTCTCTCTCTCTCTCCCTAGGACTTGGCTCTGCCCCGGTCCCCTGCCAGCTTGGCCCTTGCTGCCATCTGGGGAGCCCCCTGAGCGACCTGCCCAGTTTTGCCTCCTTCACCCCTCCCCTGCCATTCGCTGTCCCCTCCAACTGGCCCTGCCTCTCAGCACCCTTCTTGCCCCCGGCCGCCCCAGAGCTGCACTTTCCAGGGTCCTCCACACCAGGCACCCCGCTCCCAGGACCCATTTGTGCCCCAGCAGCCCAGCATTTTCCAGAGCTTCCACTGTTGGCCAGACTGGCCCAGGGGGCTGAGGAGAGGCTCCGACTCTGGTCCCTGAGGCCCGAGGGGCTGGAGGTAAAGCCCGAGACCACAATGGCTCCCAGGGAGGGCTTCTCCTCAGAGAGGCAGGGAACCAGCACTGGAGAGGAAGGCCTCACATCCCCTAGTCTGGCGAGCTTCAAAGCAGTGTGGCCCCTGGATCCTCCTTAATGGGGGAGGAAGATGTCAAGTTGGGGGGAGTCCCCCAAACTCCCTCTGTCCTCTTGTCTACCTCCCTCTGGTTTTGCACCTTCCCCTAGCCGGAACAGGGTGCTTGAAGGGATGGAGGGGATGGAGCTGGACCCAAGGGGATGGGGGCATTGCAGGGAAGGAGTATATGTGAGGATGGGAAACCCGAGGCAGAGTGCCCCCTCACCAAACTGCTGATCACATTAAGGAGACATTCTTAATCTCAATTTTTTTCTTTTTTGAGGGAGATGAGAAAGGGGTTCCCATTATTTGAAAGACCCCATACCTGCCCACACAAGAAGGGAAATTAAGAGTCTAAGCTGGGGAGGGGTCAGGAATTGTCTTGTTCCCCAAGTCTCAGGGCAATTTCTTTCTTCTGTGGGGCACTGTCCCTCATCCAGGCTAAGGTGTCCCATCTCTCTCCTGTGCTTCTCTCCCACCTCTCTGCTTTCTGTGACCCTGGGAGCTCCTGTCTCCTTTTTCCTCCAAGACCTAAGCAAGTGGGATCAGGAGGGACGGGCCTCCTCAGCTCTGTAACACTCCATAGCAAACCACAAATAAAATGCCCTTGGCAAACTGCCCTCTTGGCTGACCACCCCCTGCTACCCTCTGATCTGGTGTGGAGCTAGAGGCCACCCAAGATTTCTGATGGAAGAGGTAGGAGGAGGGGGTCTGTGAGGGGTCCTGAGGCCTAGTAGACACTGAGCCAGCCAGTGTCCTCCCTCTGCTGCCATCATGTCCCAGAGAGAAAGCCTGAGGCTGTAGCTGGAGATGCTCCCCAGACCAGTGGGAAGCCAGCCTCAAGGCAGGAACTTCAGAACAGAGCAGAGGTCTTCATAGAGTGACCCCCCAGGTCCCTGCCGTGGACGTCTAAGCAGAGTTCTAAGGGGCTGGGGATGAAGTAGGGTGTTGGGAGGGGTCCCCGTTGAAGCATCAGGTGGCTGGGGGAAGAGGAGAGAGGGATCTTTTGTTCAACGAAGGAAAAGCCATCAGAAAAAAGAACGTTCCAGGAGCCAAGGCAACAGAACCATATTGCCCTGCTATCTCTAGGACTTGTCTCTACTTCCTTCCCACGATGGAGAGCAGAAACTAAGGAGGCTCAGGGAGTGCCTTTTGTCCCTGCCTCTCATCCAAAGAGTAGGGGCACATCCTTCTCTCGGAGCTCGCTGTTCATTCTGCTTTTCACTGCCCCTCAGGCCTTATTTGTGGCAGGTGGATGTTCTCATGGATGGAACGGGGAAGAACAGACTCGGAGAAAGGTGGGGCTAAGCCCTCACCCCATAGAAAGGTTAAGATGATCAAGGAACCAGACCCCAGGCTTCTAAGCTGGATAGAGGCTGGGAGAAAGCATCCGTGAGTGGTCTTCATCTCAGTCTCTCTCCCTTACCCTAGATGCCAAAAAGGGAGACCTCAGACTGCCTCTCCCAGGAGATTCTAGGAGCTACAGTGAAAACTGCTTCTCATTCGCTCCCCAAGTCACAGGCCCATCCCCAGTGCTACGGGAAGGATGTACCCCCAGCCTGGGGCTTTCCCATCATCCTGCCCAGATGAGGGAGACAAAGAGCTAATGTTGTCTGCTTCGACACAAGGAAATGGATCTCACTGTCATAGGGATCGGAGAAGGCAATGGCACCCCACTCCAGTACTCTTGCCTGGAGAATCCCAGGGACGGTGGAGCCTGGTGGGCTTCCGTCTATGGAGTCGCACAGAGTCGGACATGACTGAAGCGACTTAGCAGCAGCAGCAACAGCAGTCATAGGGATAGTGTTCTCTTCCGAGAGGCCAGTCTCAAGGACAGGGTCCCATAAACACGGGCACCCATGTGCTATGACCCCCACCTTTCAGACAATGAAAAGTGCTTTATGGTCGGTTTTCTAAAGTTTGTTTTGGAGGAGGTGAACCTAGGAAACTGAAAGCTCAGCTTCAGAGGACGTAAATTTCCAGGCGGCGCACTCTGCCATTTAGACAACAGATTCAAGTTGAGCAGAGGTTCTCAACCTCAGCCTAATGACATTTGGCAAAATTCTCCAGTTGGTAAGGAGCTATCCTACGCATTCCTAGCCTCTAGGTACCAGTAGCACTCTCCCCATCTCTCCTCTTCTAGACCTGATGAAATGTCCCCCCAGGGGAAGAAACCGTACCCGCTTGAGAATCACTTAAGAATGGCTTCAGCAAGACCACACGTCCTAAGATGGGACCCTGGCTCCACCAACGCCGAGAGAACTATTGATGTCCACACTGCAGGAGCGCCCTCTGGTGCCCAGAATCAGGGTTCGCGATCAGAAGGGCTTAAGCGTTCCCGACTAGGCTGAATGAGTGAGTAAAGCCCGCCAGGAGCGCTGTTTGTAGTAAAGCGGTGATGAGCACCTTGGAGTCTTCTTAGGGGAGGAAGAGAGGTGCAAGATAGAAATCCCATTTGCAAGCTATGGACTATTCAATAAAGAATCCACAAATCTAATGGGAAAACAGAGGGAAGATTGTGGATTCCTCTGGTACAATCTGCTGCAGCCATCAACCCTAGACATTACACCCTCTGGCCCTCTGGGGCTGTTAGGCTTCCTCTGGGAAGAACACCAAGCAGCTACTCAACCTTCTTCTACGAGGAGTGGGAACTGGGCTGAGACGCAGCAAAGTGAGCTCACCAACTGCCCCTGGTCCAGGGGCCTGGGCTCGTCACACCAGACGCAGCCACAGAAGCATGCCTGGGTTCCAGCAGAGTTTCAGGGTGTCAGGACTCCCAGACTTCATGAACCAGACATTAATAGCCAGAAGGAACCTTTGAGATCATCCGGTTCAACCCTCTAATTTTATAGGCCCAGAGAGAAGAAGGGACTTGTTCAAAATCATACATGTAGAGGAGCCAAATTTAGAATATAAATTTCCTAATTATCAGTTAATGTTCTTTCCATCTCACCATAATCACTTGGATTGAGACTTGAGGCCTTTAAAATTCCTTAGAAATAAGAGCATATTATATATTAACAGGGAAGTTTTTAAAGTTATTTCTGTGTGATTTTTTCTAATTGAATTACAGTTGAATTTTACTTTTTTTACATAGTTGATTTATAATGTTGTTTACAATGTTTACAAATTTAGATGATTTCATTATATATATATATTCTTTTCCACTATATATATATATGTATATAATTCTTGTTCATATTGTTTTCCATTATAGATTATTACAAGATATTGACTATAGTTCCCTGTGCTGGATAATACATCTTGTTTGGTATCCATTTTCCATATAGTAGTGTGTATCTTTAAATCTCAAAATCCTTATTTATCCCTCCTTTTCCCTTTGGTAGCCATAAGTTTGTTTTCTGTGTCCTGAGTCTATGTCTGTTTTGTAAATTAGTAACTTTTCTCCACTGAGCCTCGAAGTTTGTGGGCCTTGGTTCCCTGACTGGGGATCGAGCGCAGACCTCTGCAGCGCGGGCGCTGAGCCCTAGCGCAGGGCCACAGGGATTCCCAAGCCACAGCGGCAGACATGCTCCTTGCTGTGTGCATTCTGGCTCGTGATAACATATTGTCTAGGGCTGTCCTCTACTTGCCTGACGTGTGCTAATGTCGTGTCCCCATAAGGCTGGTTTTCTCAGGGTGATGCAACACATACTGTTAAAGGGAAGATGTTTCGTCGCTAGAACACTTGATTAGCATATAGAAGAGGACTCGAAGACATAAAAACAAAAAGTGCTTGCTGCCCTGAATCATTGCTGGCCATGAAGATAATCCCTGTCCTCTTCCTTTTTTCCCCACTAATGAAGACCAAGACGGGAGAAAAAAATTCAAATACCGTATACGTTTATACACACGCATATGAACACACGTATGTGTAATTCAACAAACATTTCTTAAATGCTCACTACGTGCCAGACATGGCACTGCCATGTTCTGAGGTGCACTGGAGACGCTTCTGTCTGTGAAGGGTCACAGGCAGCGTGGCAGAGTCAGTGCCTGGCACAGAAGGTAGGTGACTGGGCCCCGGAGAGGAGGGTGGGGTGATGTCGTCAGGGCTTGGCAGTAACGGTAGGTGACCGAGTACCAAGCGCTTGAGAGGCAAGGTTTCTGCATACATGCTCGACACCTAATGTAAACATAAATTTGTTTGGTATTCAACCTACTTTAAAATACCTGAAAGTAGGCAGCTCTCACTTTCTGAAACGAACTTCATTCTCCCTGTGGAATGTGTATCTCTTTAAATAAACTTGTTTCCACTTTAATTAATTAATTAATTAAGATGCCTAAAGGTAAATCTTGAGAAGTCCTTTCTAATCTCCAAAAGCACAGGCAACATGTGTCGAGGTTGTTTATAAAGTTATCGAAACAGATATGTAATTCTGTGATTGCTTTTTTCATCAAATATTACTTCATAAACACTTCACTATGCTATGCATCTGGGAAAGATCGAGGGCAAGAGGAGAAGGGGCGACAGAGGATGAGATGGTTGATGGCATCACCGACTCAGTGGACATGAGTTTGAGCAAACTCAGGGAAACAACGAAGGGGAGGGAAGCCTGGCGTGCTGCAGTCCATGGGGTCACAAAAAGTCGGACACGTTTTAGCAACTGAACAATACATTTGTAATTAATGTCACCCACCTTCACCTGAGGCTGGGAAAGACTGAGGACCGGAGAAGGGGGCCAACAAAGGATGATGTGGCTGGACAGCATCATCGACTCAGTGGAAATAAGTTTGAGTAACCTCCAGGAGATAGTGAAGGGCAGCCAAGCCTGAACCGCAGTCCGTGAGGCTGCAAAGCATCGGACAGGACTGAGCAACCGAGCAGCAGCAGCAGCAGATCTTAGCCAGGGCAGACCATTCTATCACGCTGCTGCAGCACCGACTTCACCACTACCCTTTTGGTGACTTTTTGGGTTGTTTCTCGTCATTCGCTTTGTCAGTAAATCATTTCAAAACTTTATCCATAGTTTTAATCTTTTGTTGTTGTTGTTGTTTCCCCCTTAAATTAGTTCTTTGAGATTCATTACCTGGAGTGAAATAACTGGGTCAAGGATTATGACATTTCAATACGTATTGCTCAACTGTCCTCTGAAAAAAAGATTATAGCATTTTACAAAGTCACGTTTACACACTGCTTACTATGAGCCAACTGTGTCATAAGGCTTCAGATACATCAGTTCATCCTAAAGCCACAACAGTTTTAGGAAGTAAGTACTATTATCATCCCATTTTATAGGACACCAAGGCATAACGAGGTAAAACAACCTGTTCAAGGCCATTTTTCCAGCAAGTGGCAGAGCCAGGTTCAAATCCAAGCCATCTGGCTCCATAATCCTGCCTCGAATGCTGGTCTATGATGTCAGCTGCAAAGGATGAGTTCTTCTAGACCCTGGGACCTCTCCCCGCCTTCTCCCACTTTGATTAATAAGAGCAAACTGTTGCATCATTACTGTCTTCTTTGGTATGTTTTTAGTAAATGGTGAGGAAACTGAACATTTTTCTGTTCATATGCTATTTATAACTCGGACTCTCCTGCTTTAAACCTGGGAACAAAGGCAGCCTCACTAATGCAATATTTAAAAAATAGTTTGTGTGCATGCTAAGTTACTTCAGTCGTGTCCGACCCTTTGTGACCCTGTGACCATGGCCCGCCAGGCTCCTCTGTCCATGAGATCCTCCTAGCAAGAAGAGTGGAGTGGGTTGCCATGCCCTCCTCCGGGGGATCTTCCCGACCCAGGGATGGAACCTGTGTTTCTTATGTCTCCTGCTTTGGCAGGCAGGTTCTTTACCACTGTCGCCATCTGGGAAGCCCCAAAATAGTTTACATTACATATTATGGCTGGCAAAGGATGAAGGTAGAAAATAGGGTTAGCCAAAAAGAAAGCTTGTCAGAAGGATTTGAGGAAAGAGAGGAAGAAAATGTTCCAGGTACCAGGCAAGGTATCACTTATCTCATTTAGTGTTAATTGCTTATCATAATTACCTACAAAAGTAATTTATCTGGTCACCTGGCTGGGAGATGTTAATTCCATTTGAAACGTTAATACTATCACTAATTAATACTGTTTTTAATTCTTTCATTGCTTTGTTCTAACCCTTTCAGAGGCTCAGACCAGTCACAGGAACTCATCAGGGGAAATTTGAGTGAGCTCAGCAGTAATTACCTGAGGGTTCAGCCTGAGAAAGCAAGCAGTGGGTGAGATTTGGTTTCTGGGCCAGAGGTTTTGCATCCAAATGGAATGAGACCCAAATAGCACAATTACCACAGAACATTGCCAGGAAATCAGAAATGAAGCCAGACAGAGCATCCATCCAACCCATCTGTTTCTCAGTTGAGGATTCAAAGGTCACCAAGAATAAGTCATCCTGGGTCACTTGGAGCCACAGACTCTGGTATCAACTCCTATGTATTAGTAATCGATCCCATTCACTTGTCCTACCCCCAGCTTGCCATGGACTGATGGAGAAAGTCCCACAACTGCAGGGCAGGGTGCTACCATGAGGCTGCCCTGTCCAACCTCATCTAGGCCCGCACAAATCTCTTGATGGTCCCACATCAGCTCTCAGCATCTATTCTAAACCTCCTCGTACCTGTTCCCTACTCTCCTCCTCTCAGCCTACTTCACTTCCCCCTAGGGCTTCCCTCCCCTGCCCTGGTCTTTTCTTCCAGTCCTAGGAACGGATTGTCTCCCCAGCCCGTTGTCTCCCCAATGATGTAATCCTAACCTAGCAAGGAAGGTCAGGCAGGTGTCAGCTCTTGTGCCAACTCCAGTTAATTGACCGGGGCCACTGTGAGGAAGCACACAGTTAAGAAAGATTCCAAGGTTGTGTTGGGGCTTAGGAAGGGAACTAGGGCCATATTTTTCTGTGACTTTCATATTACTAAATCTAGTGACCACACTTTGGTCCTCATCTTATTCATTCTCTTCTGCATGCAACATTGTTGACAACCCTTTGTTCCATTAGTCACTAAGATCCATCCACTGCAACTTTCCCATCCCTAAGACTGTTCCTTTTCAAACTTCTTTCTGTCCTCCAGAACACCAGCCACAGCTCTGCTTATCCTACACATGCTTCCTAGATGGTTTCAGTTTTGTCTGCCCTCCTTGTCTTCACTACCACCACACCGCCACAGCCAGCACCAACCTCTGACTCAAGCTTCAGGCTCACTGGTCCAGCTGCCCACCAAGCATCTCTGCCTGACTTTCCACAGGCAACTCACACATATCGTGCCCCAGATGGAATTCTTTGTCTCATCATCCAGTGCTGCTCCTCAATCCCTATTACTCTCGGTTTCTAACTTTATTAATAATTAATGATACCACAATAAAGCCAATTACACCCAAGTAGAAATTACAGAGTGTCAGGCCATGCTTTCTTCTTCCTCACTTCCTACCCACCGTCAGCTACCAAATCCTACCAGTTCCACCTCCTAAACATTTCTCAAATCTATTCTTTTCTAGACAGTGCTGCACTGACCTAGTTTAGGCCCCCACCGGCCTCTTAGGGAATCTAAGCTTGTCTCTTTCCAGTCCATAATCCATACTGCCAGGATGTTCTGTTAAAAAGCCAGTCTAATCATGTGACTCAAAACCCTTCAGTGGCTCCCTTAAAAGGAAAAAAAGGCTTCTGTACCCCCAGCGAAGGTAATTTATCTGTATGGTTAGGTCACTTAAATAGATAGAGGCTTAAAACTAGATATAAACACATACTTACGGCACATAAAACAATAAAAGTAATGGCAATTTACCAAGTAAATAAAAGCAAAACTATACACCCAATGCATCTTACAATAATAACATTCATTTATTGTGACAGATGACGTCTGCTGAAACCAATTGCTGCACAAAATGTGACTGTGGAACCGATCCCTCCAGCACAGGGTCTCTGGAGTTTAGCAGGCATGCAGTGACTCACTTCTCCCACCACTTTTCTCTGTCGGAACTTCTGCTCGCCCTTTGTTCAGTCAGCCTGCTGGGAGGACGTTTGGCCTCCTGGAGGCACAAACGCATCATTTACATACTGAGTTCTCCTCTGTTCTCGTCTCATTAGCTGAGACAATTAAAGCAGCCCTACTCGATGCCAGCTCATCACAAAGACAAAGGCGAATGCAGACACGGGAGTCATTTGGCAATTTGGGTTATTAGGCACCACCCAGATAATCCAGCACTTGGTCACCTCTCTTTTTCTTATATTCTCGTCAAAAGTTAAGACATGAAAACTAATCTCTCACAGAAATCCCATCCACTCCAAGCTGAGACCTAAAGAACCAAGTCCAAGTTCAGTATAGCCTGGAATCCAGGAACTGGCGCCCATCAGAAACTCGGAGACACTTCTTCTATAGCTGCTCCCCACCACCCACTTGACATCCTGCCGGCACTGAACTGCTTGTGCCTTGGGGATTTGGATGCTTGTTTGTCCCACGGACTAAACAAGCCCTCTCTTGCCCACTGCTTAAGCTAATTCCTCCCCATCCTTTAGGATTTCGCCCAGAAGTTCATCTTGATCCTGTCAGCAGGATCAAATAGGTCTTTCCCCACTTCCGCATGCCAGCAGTCTAGGGAAGACGGCTGTGGCAGCATGACGCCACGAATGTTGAACTAAAACCCAGGCTCCACACGGTAGCAGAAGGGAACTCTCACTGTGCCTGGGTCATAGAACTTGCTTCGATGCTCGTTTGTGACCTTGGTCATGCCACTGCATCACCTTGAGCCCCAGCTGTCCTGTCTATGCAACAGGGACAACACAGATAAACTGGTACTGGTGCGGTATTACAAGGGAATCCGACACAGCATGGTTTCAAAAGCAAAATAATGGAAGCGACCGAAATGTCCGCCTGCAGTGTTAAACCAACAAATTATAGCACATCCATAAAATGTAAAGCTGTGCGAATACAGAAAGGAAGAAGAACCTTGTGTACTGAGGTCGAAATACCTCTGAGACATAGTAGTATGCATAGGATGTTATTCTTGATCTACAAGGGAGAAATACTATTCGTGTTTACCTGATTAGGCATATGTAAAAAAAAAATAATTAATAGAAATCGCAATTAAACAAGCAGGAAGACCAGAAGGGGGAGCTCTTACTCCCTGTGATATGTAGCAGAGCCCAGCAGGAAGAAGAAGGACCCCTCTTCTTTCCTGGAAATAACTTAGCCAATGAAAAGCCATGGAGTTTTTGTTTACTGTAGCTCTCCCAACTTCCTTTTCCTCTCTCTGAAAAGTGTTCTCTTTCCCTTGCCACTGGGGGCTTGCAGATGGCTCACCAAGGTTATGAACCCTGAATTGCAATTGTCTGCTGATCCTGAATTAATCCATCTTTGCTGGGCAAATAGCTAGCTAGCAGACTCTTTGTTTTAGGTCAACTCCTTTAAATGTCTGAAAAAATAAACAAGAACTAATATCAAAGGTTACTTATTTGGGGAGAAGAAAATGAGTGGCAGGAGGACAGATGCGAAAATAGATTTTTCACTGCAAACATTTTGTTTATTTATTTATTTATTTAGGTAAGAAGTGGATTTATCTAGAGAGAAAAAAAAACTCCACAGATAGGGTGTGAGCCATCACAGAAGGCAAGTCCAGTGGCTGCAAATATTTTATACTTGCAATTCTTCTAAACTACAAGACTGGATTACTTATATTAAAAGCAAACAAATTTTAAAGTAAAATCTGCCATCATAGGATCAAGTCGGAAGATCAAATAACGATTGTTAAAGCATGTGTTATTGTTATAAGGTGTAAAGCAATAATGGCATTTTTGTGGTGAAACTATTACTCTATCCTAAAGTACTACTAACAATGATAATGACAAATATGTGGCATACCTTCCCTTCTCCAAACCCACATCCCACCAGTACATACTCTGGGGGAGGATCAAGTTTTACTATCATTTTATAGAATAAAGGAGACTGGAAAAAGGGAAATGACAACTACAATGAATAATGATCTTATACCTGCTTACAATACCCAGAGAGTCCCACATTGAAGCCTCTCCCCAATAGCCTTTTCTAAAGGCATCCTCTTCAATAAGAGCCTGCCTCCTTCCTACCTTCCCTTTCCGCACCCCAGTCCCATCCCTGCCTTTTCATGGGCCTTCATAGTCAAGGGCTCTTCCACATCTAATATCAATTCCACACATCATTTTCTCATTAGCCTAGTACACACACTGAGCCACCTGACCTTCTCTCCCTCCCTCGGACATCCTCACAGGTACCTCAAGACTGCAAACCCCAAAACAGCAGCCTTACAGCAGCTTCTGCACACAGATACTAGTGCTGACTCTGAGACCCCAGACCAGCTCAGTTCCTCAGAATGAGTCTCCTTGGACGGTCTTCCTGTTTTGTGTCCCTCTTCCCTTTTGTCAAAAGTAATAACTTTAAAATAGAATAAAGTATTAAATTAAAAAATAATAATAATTTAAAAAAAGTAATACCCTAGTAATGCACACAGCAAGGATCTCCTGTAATAAGAAACTCCACACTGAGCCTTATTCCTTTCAAGGTGTGCTGAAGAGACCTTAATGAAATAAGGTGGTCATATGTTTATTCACTGAACAAATATTTACTGCCTACCAACTAAGTGCCAGGCATTGGGCTAAATAATGGCATACCAGTAAACCAACTCTCCAAAATAATAATAATAATCCCTGATTTGAAGCAGTAGCCAAATTATGGGGGTGTAAATACTCCCACCATAGTCAATATCAAGCTCTATGACTTCTCTGACTATGGAATTGGGATAAAATGGGCACAATTAGTTGTTATGAGTCAGTTCAAGCTGGTCCCAGAACATCACTGGACAATAAACAAGATATATATTGACCCTATGTTCATGACCTTATATTAATAGTATAACAATAACTGAAATAGATGGGGAAATAGTGGAAACAGTGTCAGACTTTATTTTTTTGGGCTCCAAAATCACTGCTGATGGTGACTACAGCCACAAAATTAAAAGACGCCTACTCCTTGGAAGAAAAGTTATGACCAATCTAGATAGTATTTTGAAAAGCAGAGACATTACTTTGCCAACAAAGGTCCATCTAGTCAAGGCTATGGTTTTTCCAGTGGTCATGTATGGATGTGAGAGTTGGACTGTGAAGAAAGCTGAGTGCCAAAGAATTGATGCTTCTGAACTGTGGTGTTGGAGAAGACTCTTGAGAGTCCCTTGGACTGCAAGGAGATCCAACCAGTCCATTCTAAAAGAGATCAGCCCTGGGTGTTCTTTGTAAGGAATGATGCTAAAGCTGAAACTCCAGTACTTTGGCCACCTCATGCAAAGAGTTGACTCACTGGAAAAGACTCTGATGCTGGGAGGGATTGGGAGCAGGAGGAGAAGGGGACGACAGAGGATGAGATGGCTGGATGGCATCACTGACTCGATGGACCTGAGTTTGAGTGAACTCTGGGAGATGGTGATGGACAGGGAGGCCTGGTGTGCTGCGATTCATGGGGTCGCAAAGAGTCGGACGTGACTGAGCGACTGAACTGAACTGAACTATGCTACGCTGCTACATACCAGCTAATATTCTAGTAACTTCATATTTATAAACCATTAAATTGTTACCAAAACCCTATAAGGTTCAATTTTTTTTTTAAGATATAGGCCTATTCAGATTGTCTATTTCTTCTTGTGTGAGTTTTGGCAGATTGGACCTTTCAAAGAACTTGTTCATTTCATCTAATTATGGGCATAGAGCTATTCATAATACTCCTTTATTAACCTTTTAATGCCCATGAGTTTTGACATGATGTCCCCTCTTTCATTTCTGATATTAGTAACTTGTGTCATCTCACTTTGTCCTTGGCCTTGTTAGAGGCTTGTTAATTTTGTTGATCATTTCAAAGAAACAGATTTTGGTTTCGTTGGTTTTCTTTATTGATTTCTTGTTTTTGTTTTTCTGCTTTAATTTTTATTTGATTTCTCCTTGTCATTTGGAATTTAATTTGCTCCTTTTTCTAGTTTCCTAAGGTGGAAGCTTAGATTATTGATTTTAGATCTTTTGTCTTTTCTAATAAATGTATTCAATGCTATAAATTTCTCTTTAAGCACTGCTTTTGCTTCACTCCACAAATTTCGATAAATTGCATTTTTATTTAGTTCAGAATATCTTTTAATTTACCTTGACATTTCTCCTTTAACTTTTTGTTATCTACAAGTATGTTGTTAAGTTTCCAAATGTTTTGGGATTTTCCAGCTATCTTTCTGTTATTGATTTCTAGTTTAATTCTATTGGGCTTCCCTGGTGGCTCAGAGGTTAAAGCGTCTGCCTGCAATGCGGGAGACCTGGGTTCAATCCCTGGATCAGGAAGATCCCCTGGAGAAGGAAATGGCAAACCACTCTAGTATTCTTGCCTGGAGAATCCCATGGACTGAGGAGCTTGGGGGGCTACAGTCCATGGGGTCGCAAAGAGTCAGACATGACTGAGCGACTTCACTTTCACTTAATTCTATTGGTGTGTGAGAGCAAATACTGTATGATTTCTATTCTTTTAAACTTGTTAAGATGAGTCTCATGGCCCAGAATGTGGTCTACCTTAGTGGATATTCCATGAGCTAGAGAAGAATATATAATCTGCTCTTGTTGGATGAAACAGTCTATAGGTGTCAGTTACATCCAGTTGATTGATGATACTGTTGAATTAAACTATGTCCTTAATGATTTTATGCCTGCTGGATCTGGCCATTTCCGATGGAAGGGAATTAAAGTTTTCAACTACAACAGTGGATTCATCTATTTCTCTTTGCAGTCATATTGGGGTTTTGCCTTATGTATTTTGATAGATGCATACACACAAAGATCATTACAGCTTTTTGGATACTGACCCCTCTATCATTATGTAATGCCCTTCTTTATCCCTGATACTTTTCTTGCTCTAAAGTTGACTTTGCCTGAACTTAGTAGAGCTACGTTTACTTTCTTTTGATTAGTATTTGCATGGCATGTCTTTCTCCATCTATTACTTTTTAAATAAAAAACATTTTATTGTTAACAAGATATACACAACAGGGAAGTAAGCGAATCTTCTTCATTTACTTTTAACTTATATATGTCTTTATACTTAAAGTGGGTTTCTTGTAGATAACATATTGGGTCTTGTTCTTTGATCCACTTTGACAGTCTCTGTCTTTCTTAGTGTATTTAGGTCATTGACGTTTAAAGTGGTTACTAATATAGTCAGGTTAACATCTACCATAATTGTTACTTTTCTATTTGGCATCCTTGTTCTTTGTTCCTATTTTTGTCTTCCACACTTTTTTTGCCTTTTGCAGTTTTAATTAAACATCATATTATTATAACGTTTCATTTTCTCTCTTCTCTTGGCATATCAGTTGTATTTCTTTTTCTACATTTTTAAACTGTTGCCCTAGAGTCTGCAATATATACTTACAACTAATCCAAGTCCACTTTCAAATATACACAGGAAGTACCTCGTAGTCATAAAATATTCCTAATCCCTCTCTCCTGTCTCTTTTATCATGACTGTCATTCATTTCTCTTACACATAAGCACATGTATACATATTCTTGTGTGCATATACATATACAATAATCAAATACATTGTTACTATTACTATTATTTTGAACAAAATGTTACCTGTTAGATCAGTTAAGAGTAAGAAAACTAAAAGTTTTTATTTTACTTCACTTACTCATTCTCAAATGCTCTTCTTTCTTTTTATAGATTAGACTTTCTGACCTATATTACTTCCTTCTCTCTGAAGAACTGTTTAAAACATTTCTTCCAAGGCAAGTCTCATGGCAAAAAATGTCTTTATTTCTCTCTCTTTTTTTCATCCACACAATGCAGCTTGCAGGAGCTCAGTACCCTGGCCACTCTGGGGGTTGACCTGGGCCCCCCGCAGTGGAAGCATGGAATCCTAACCACTCCTTCATTTTTTAAGGATATTTCGCAGTGTACAAAATACAAATTGTAGGCTGGTGGGTTTTTTCTGTTAATACTAAATATTTTACTCCATTCTCCTCTTGCTTGCATGGTTTCTGAGGAGAAGCTGTATATCATTTTTAATCTTTGCTCCTCTATAGGGAAGCTATTCTCCACCACCCCATCACAGCTTCAGCATCTTTCAAGATATTTTCTTTACCTTTGATTGTATGAAGCTTAATATTATACGCCTATGTATAGGCAATGGCACCCCACTCCAGTACTTTTGCCTGGAAAATCCCATGGATGGAGGAGCCTGGTAGGCTGCAGTCCATGAGGTCACTAAGAGTTGGATACAACTGAGTGACTTCACTTTGACTTTTCACTTTCATGCATTGGAGAAGGAAATGGCATCCCACTCCAGTGTTCTTGCCTGGCGAATCCCAGGGATGGGGGAGCCTGGTGGGCTGCCATCTAGGGGGTCTCACAGAGTCGGACACGACTGAAGCGACTTAGCAGTAGTAGTAGTAGTATAGTTTTTTTTGGCATTTTACTATTTGATGTTCTTTGAGCTTCCTGGATCTTGGCTTAGTATCTGACATTAATTTGGAGAAATTCTTAGTCATTATTACCTGAAACATTTCTTTCTTCTCTTTCTAATGTTCCCATTACATGCGTGTTACATTTCTGCATTTTTCCCACAGCTCTTGAACATTCTGTTCCATCTTTTTCAGTTTATCCTCTTTGCTTTCCTATTATTGTATTCTCAAGCTTGGAGATTCTTTTTTCAGCTAAGTAGCTAAGTTCAGTCTGCTAATAAGTTAATCAGAGATCTTCTTCACTTTTGTTACAGAAAACGTATTTTTGATCTTTAGCATTTCTTTTTTAATTCTTTCTTAGAACTTCCATCTCACAGCTTACGTTATTATCATCAGTTCTTGCTTGTTTTCTATTTTTTTCCACTAAAGCCCTTAGCGTAGTAATCATAATTTTCAAATTCCTGGTCTGATAATCCAACATTCCTGCCATATCTGGTTGTGATGCTTATTTGACCTTTTCAAACTGTGTCTTTTTGTCTTTTAGTATGCCTTGTAGTTTTTTGTTGAAAGGCAAGCATGATGTCCTGGGTGAAAGAAACTGAGGGAATCAGGTCTTTAGCAACATAGCAGTAAGGTTTGGTCAGAGAAGGCAATGCCACTCCATTCCAGTACTCTTGCCTGGAAAATCCCATGGACGGAGGAGCCTGGTAGGCTGCAGTCCATGGGGTCGCTAAGTTGGACATGACTGAGTAACTTCACTTTCACTTTTCACTTTCATGCATTGGAGAAGGCAAAGGCAACCCACTCTAATGCTCTTGCCTGGAGAATCCCAGGGACAGGGGAGCCTGGTGGGCTGCCGTCTATGGGGTCTCACAGAGTCGGACACGACTGAAACGATGCATCAGCAGCAGCTGTAAGGTCTGGTAGGAGAGGAGTTGTTCTGTAGATTAGGTCTCTTTTAGTGAGCCTGTGCTCTGGACTGTGAACTTCACCAGTGTTTCCCAAGTTTTTCCCTTCCCTAAAGGGGGCTGGAGTTGGGTATTTTCCCTTCCCCTCAGATAAATTAGGCTCTGATAAAGCCCCAGTAGGATAAGTCCTAGTAAGATAGTTTCTCCTAAAGGCATACCTTATTAAGACAGATTAGAAAATCCTCTTAGTGTAATTCAGAATGCTTCTTTTTCTGACCCCTAACCCTCTGCCAGAACAAGGGTATTTTTTTCCAGTATTTACTGTGAGGATCTGATAGAGTTCCTTGAGTCAAAACTCACAGAAATGAGTGGCCCCCTTCCACCCGTGACTGGGCACCCCTAGCATCTTTAACTTATAGACATCCACACTGAGCCTGCAGCAATTTATCAATTACAGCTCAGGTTTTCCTATCCCAGCTCTAGTTCCAGTGAGTTTCTGCTCATGGGTTTCTGCTCTGGTAAGTTCAGTTCAGTCGCTCAGTCGTGCCCGACTCTTTGCGACCCCATGAATCGCAGCACACCAGGCCTCCCTGTTCATCACTATCTCCCGGAGTTCACTCTGACTCATGTCCATCGAGTCCGTGATGCCATCCAGCCATCTCACCCTTGGTTGTCCCCTTCTCCTCCTGCCCCCAATCCCTCCCAGCATCAGAGTCTTTTCCAATGAGTCAACTCTTCGCATGAGGTGGCCAAAGTACTGGAGTTTCAGCTTTAGCATCATTCCTTCCAAAGAAATCCCAGATGGTCTGGTAAGAGGCATCTCTTTATCTATATATCTATGTCTTCAATTGGGTAGAGCACCAGTTTGCCTTGTGATGTCCCTTATTTGGTAGATCTAAGAACTTGATCTTGCCTTTTGTTCTGATTTTACTTTTTTTTTAATTTAAGGTGGAGTGGTGATTTTTAAGCTCCTAACATGCCACACTGTTTTGTTTTGTTTTTTTTCCTCTCATCAAACAAGAGTGAGAAGAGATAGGTGCGGAAAACACCTGAGGCAAGGGGGGAGGTTTACAATAGCTGCTATGGAGAAGAGGGGAGGATTTGATACCTCTCAGAAACACACAAAATCACAGGAATTCAATGTAAGAGACCATAAATCTGTACTGGTGTTACATTTCATGTTTGGGTGACTCCCTAGCAGTCCTCAGCAGCACAGATACAGTGTCAGAAAAGAGGAATAGGTGTGCTGCTCTCTGGTTAACGTTTGCAAGAAAGCAATGCATTTGGGAGGATGAATAACTGAGTTATTGATATGAACCATCTATGATAGTTCGTAGATCTAGAACAATTGACTAGAAAAACTGGAGGCATGATAGGGCAGGAAGTTGTCGGGGTACTGGACAATCAGGTGATAATAAGGCCCGTGATATGGCCATAAGAGTAAGTGGATGCTATAGAGTAAAAGGAAAAGGGGTTGAACATAAGAACGTCAAAGGACTTAAAGAACTTGAATATTGGACAGTCATTATCTTGACCCTGAAACTGTGCAGGATGATGGTAGCATCCACAAAATATAGAAAGACTATGAGCAAGATTCCAGAATCTTAGATATGACCAGTTCCTTGTATGTCAATTCCCTTGTAACAAATAGGAGTATATGGTCATGTAGCTAAAAGGTAAGGCTCTCAAAGAGTATGGACAACCTATGATCATCTCTTTGGGCTTCCATTTTCTCTTCTAGGAAAAGAAAAGGAGGAGGCATTAAACTAGTCATGTTTAAGAAATTTCATAGCTCCAAAAAATCTGTGAAGCCCTGAAGATGAGAGCCTCAAGGTTGCTCCCAACCTCCCAGTGAGGTACTCACTGCCTTTGCTGCCCACAGTCCGCCAGGATTCTCACATATCACTGCTCAGTGCTGGGGACTCCTCGGGCATGACCACGTGATTCCCTGGCCTGTGGGCCAAGCTCTACCACCTCAGCTCCATGGACTCAACACGGGTGCTCCCTGCTGTCTGTGCTAACCTGGCTTAGCTAGCTTGGTCCATCTGCTTAGCACAGCAGGGGCTCTTTATTAACTATCCATCTTTGAACCCATAGCCTCCGTATCCTTCCTTCACTCCACTCCACTCAGGTGACTGGTTTTCTGCTGACTTCGTGTTTCTCACTGCCACCAACTTGAAGACTTGTAACACCATAAGGAAAAGTCTATGCTGCCAAGGGCTTCTCCCTCACCTACCTGAGAACCCCAGGACTGCCTCTTGTTTGATTAGAGCCACCCCTTTCATCCAATGCTCATTTTACTCCAATTGATCTCTGCTCCTCCATCTTCATTCACTTTAAAACTGAATTTTTGCCTGCCCCACATACTCATTTTAGAATTCCCTGTTTCAGCTTCAGCCCTCAGCCTATCACACAACACAGCCATTTAGCCTCTCACTTCTTCTTCTTTAATATTTATTTATTTATTAGTTGGCTGTGCCTGGTCTTAGTTGTGACATGTGGATCTAGTTCCCCTACCAGGGATTGAACCCAAGTCCTCTGCACTGGGGTCTCCAAGTCGTAGCCACTGGACCACCAGGGAAGCCCCCGCCTCTCACTTCTGTCCTTAACGCTAACCTACTTTTCAGAAAAGGCTAGGTCTCTCCTCTTCTTGGAGTCCTTACGATCTTGGTGGAGAAACTCTCCAGTCTGCCTGCTGTGTGCTTGCCAGCTGTGAGGATTAGTGAGGCATCAGAATAGTCTGGCAGCCGTGCTGGGCTCTCTCTGCAGCTGCCATGCCCGCTTCTCAGAACCCCCAGGCAGGGAACCTGTCCTGCCAGCAAAGAGCTGCAGGCAGGAGCAGCTCCTTGTGACATTCCTCTCAAAACGCAGGTGGGGAAGGTCATCATGTGCATCAGTCCTTGTGCAGGACTCCCCCAAAGCTTCCAGTGAATCTCATCAAGTACATAAAGAAGCAGTCATCAGAATATTTGAGTTTTATCCATCGCATTCCACAAACTGCTGCTAGAACTAAATTACCATATTTACCCTTTTCCTTCACCAGATAATATTGCTGTTTCCCTGCTGTCCTATATTAAAATTGAAATCATTTAAAATATATGTTTTTATTCTTAACGAAGGTATTACAGAACAGTTGGAAAAAACAAAGCATAAAGATAATATAAATCACCTGTGTGATATCATGATTTATAATAATACATATTTTAGTCTTTGTCCAGTTTCTGGCACAGAGCTCCTAAAACCCTTGAATATCCTAAGTGATGAGAGCAATAAGTGTGTCTTTTGTTATGTTAATGAAGTGACCTTTAGACCACACCAAAGGACCGGAGCTGGTTGTCGGTGGAGCCAACCTATGCCTAGAGGGTTGGAGCTTTCAGTCTCCCCACTTAGCTCCCACTATCTCCAGGGAAAGGAGAGGGGCTAGAGATTCAGTTCAACCATCAATGGCCGATGATTTAATCAACCATGCCTATGTAATAAAGATTCCATAAATCCCTGAAAAGACACCGTTTGGAGAGTTTCTGGGCTGCTGAACACATGCGTGTTTGGGGAGAGTGGCATTCAGAGAATATGGAAGCTCCAAGGCCCTTCCCACACATGTCGCCTTTGGCATCTCTTCCATCTGGCTGTCATCTAGCAATTAAATTGTTTTCCTAAGTTCTGTAAGCTGCTCTAGCAAATTAGTAGAATGCAAGGCACAGGGTGGGGGAGAGGAGTGGTAATGGGAACCTCTGATTTATAGCCACTTGGTCAGGAGCACAGGACTCACAACAGGTCAGGACAACCTGGACTTGTGATTTGCATCTGAAGCGAGGGCAATCTTGTGGGACTGAGCCCTTGACCTGTGGAACCTGATGCTATCTCTGGGTGGATAGTGTCAGAACGGAAATGAATTATGGGACACTCAACTGGTGCTGGGCTTCCCAGGTGGCGCTAGTGGTGGAGAACCCACCTGCCAATGCAGGAGACATAAGAGACCCAGATTCAACCCTTGGGTCAGCAAGATCCCCTGGAAGAGGACATGGCAACCCACTCCAGGATTCTTGCCTGGAGAATCCCAAGGGCAGAGGAACCTGGTGGGCTACAGTCCATAGGGTCGTACAGAGTCGGACATGACTGAAGCAACTTAGCACAGACGCACACAGCTGGTAATTCCCTGGTGTGTGGTGCCAAGCCCACCAGTCCCCCACTTTGGAACTGGGTGACAGAAAGATAATCTGTCATCCCATCTCCTAGAAATATAATATTTTGGAATATTGCCTAGCAGCTGTGTGTGTTATGTATGGAGGAATATTTGTGTGTTTCTTGTTTTAGACAATTAGGATACCTAACCCTATTCCAAGATACAGCTGGACTGTAATTCAATTAATTGTTTCATATCATCAGCTATTTTTCCAACTGTTTCTTACTATAAACAATGCTGCTACATCCTTGAGGAATTACTGTATCAAAAGACATGAGCAATACAATGGAACATTAGAGGGAAATCTTGCCATTTGCGATGACACGGATGAAACTCGAGGGTATTATGTTAAGTGAAATGTCAGAGAAAGACAAAACTGTATGATTCCACATATATATGGAGTCTAACAACACCAAACTCATAGACACAGAGAATAGAATGGTGGTTACCAGGGGCTGGGGGGATGGGTAGCGGTTAGTCAAAGGTACAAACTTGCAGATAAAAGATAAATAAGCTCCAAGGATCTAACATATATAGCATGGTGACTATAGTCAACAACAGTGTACAGTACACTTGACAATGTTATTATAGGAGAACTTTTATGTTCTCACCATAACAACAACAACAAAAATGTTACCCTTATGGTGGCTCAGATGGTAAAGCATCTGCCTGCAATGTGGGAGACCTGGGTTCGATTCCTGGATCGGGAAGTTCCCCTGGAGAAGGAAATAGCAGTCCACTCCAGCACTCTTGCCTGGAAAATCCCATGGACGGAGGAGCCTGATAGTCCATGGGGTCGCAAAGAGTCGAACACGACTGAGCGACTTCACTTATGTGAAGGAAAGGATGTGTTTCCTGATCTTGTTTTGGTAAACATTTCACTATATATACATGTATCAAATCATCACATTGCACACCTTAAATTTACAGAGTTGTGACTTCTCTGGTGGTCCAGTGGCTAAGATTCCTTGCTCCCAAAGCAGGGGTCCCGGGTTCAACCCCTGGTTAGGGAACCAGATCCCACATGCTTCAACTAAGAGTTTGAATGTCACGCCCTGGCACAGCCAAATATATAAAAAATTAAATAAACATTATAATACATATATTAAATGTTACGTATACATATGGTTATATGTAAATCATACTTCAATAAATTTGAGGAAAAGAGATATGTCCTCTTTAAGACTTTTTATTCATTGTACCAAATTGTCCTCCAAAAAGTAAAAAATAAGTTTTGCTTCATTCACTCAGTGAGAGTTTTTATTTCATGGAATCCTTCTTTGCCTATAATAGGATAATTTCATTTTTCTAGTGCTTTGCCAATTTGATATTTATAGGTAAACAGTATTAATTTGTACCCCTTTTAGGAATTGTACATTTCTTCATGTGCTCATAGGTCTATCCTATCTCAATTAAACTCATTAGTGCCATCTCACACTCTTCTTCCACTGCACCCATCCAGCTTCCTAATTTCACTTCTTATGACTTCCCACCAATCTATAGCCTACACTAGTCAAGCTCATCTTTTTGCACTCTTCATACACAGGACCAGCTAACATACAATACTCACCTGCTGTGTGTTAGACAATGCACAGTGCTTTACAAGTATTAACTCATTTAATCTTCACAACCACCTTATAAGGAAGGTATTATGTGTTGTTGCTGTTCAGTGTCTTTGTGACCCCACGGATTGCAGCATGCCAGGTCTCCCTGTCCCTCACTAACTCCCAGAGTTTGCTCACACTCATGTCCACTGAGTCAGTGGTGTCATCCAACCATCTCATTCCCTGTGGCCACCTTCTCCTCCTACCCTCAATCTTTCCTAGCATCAGAGTCTTTTCAAATGAGTCAGCTCTTCACATCAGGAGGCCCAAATATTAAAATGGACACATGGGACTTCCCTGGTGGTCCAGTGGCTAAGACTCTGCACTCCCAATGCAGAGGGCCTGGGTTTGATCCTTGGTCAGAGAACTGGGTCCCATATGCCACAGCTAAGAGTTTGCATGCCACAACTAGGCATCCCACATGCTGCAATGAACACTGAAGATCCTAGTGCCACAGCTGAGACCCGGCACAGCCAAATAAATAAAGAATATATAGGATAAATATGCATGTGATAAAAATATATAATAAACCGAAAGTGTGGACATAGGCATAAACAGATTAATTAACATTCCCAAGGCCCCACAGCTTGAATCTTGAATCTTGGGGCATC
Organism: Madoqua kirkii; assembly: GCA_006408675.1. Classification (NCBI taxonomy): domain Eukaryota; kingdom Metazoa; phylum Chordata; class Mammalia; order Artiodactyla; family Bovidae; genus Madoqua; species Madoqua kirkii. Next base: position 11,886 of record SJYC01137708.1, on the reverse strand, counting down.
CAAAATTCAAATCCAGAGAACTGGCTCACACAATCAAAACAGGCTGCAATGGTAACATGACAAGTCTTCCTTTAATTCCATCAATGAGAAAATTTTTCAAATGTTAAGTCTAGAGTTGGGATTTAAATTTGAAGATAAAGGGCAAGCCAGCATTTCCACATCTCGCTAAAAAGGTATAACAGGGGTTGAGTTCAGTTGTTTCAACTGAAACAACTAAAAAAACAGACAAATAGAGCATGCAATTATCTTTAAGTTCATCCAGTATTTGGGCTTTCTAGGTGGCTCAGTGTTAAAAAAAATCTGCCTGCCAATGCAATAGATATAAGAGACGCGAGTTCAGTCCCTGGGGTAGGAAGAATCCCTGGAGGAGGGCATGGCAACCCACGAAAGTATTTTTGCCTGGAAAATCCCATGGACAGAGGAGCTTAGCAGGCTATAGTTAATGGGGTCACAAAGAGCTGGACACTGAGTGGCAAAGCGTGCACACAACACACAGTATTTACTGCATATCAGCTTTACTCAGGCACTGCCAACTGCATGTTCCACTTCCCCATATGAGTAGAATATTCTACATGGGTTAGCTCAGTAATTTAATACCAAGCTAAATTTTGATGACGAATATCCTATCATTGATCCACAAATTAAAATTTCTGACATTTCATTTGTACTAACCTGTATTTTATAGAAAAAGATTTATGATAATGAACTACATGTGATAGAAATACAGAATATATAAACTTATATAAACTTTATATCTAATTTTGTAATATCAGTTCAGTTCAGTTCAGTCACTCAGTCATGTCTGACTCTTTGCAACCCCATGAACTACAGCATGCCAGGCCTCCCTGTCCATCAACAACTCCTGGAGTCCACCCAAACCCATATCCATCGAGTCAGTGAGGCCATCCAGCCATCTCATTTTCTGTTATCCCCTTCTCCTCCAGCCCCCAATCCCTCCCAGCATCAGGGTCTTTTCCATTGAGTCAGCTCTTCACATCAGGTGGCCAAAGTATTGGAGTTTCAGCTTCAACATCAGTCCTTCCAAGGAACACCCAGGACTGATCTCTTTTGGGATGGACCAGTTGCATCTCCTTGCAGTCCAAGGGACTCTCAAGAGTCTTTTCCAACACCATAGTTCAAAAGCATCAATTCTTTGTTGCTCAGCTTTCGTTAAAGTCCAACTCTCACATCCATACATGACCAATGGAAAAACCATAGCCTTGACTAGACGGACCTTTGTAGATAAAGTAATGTCTCTGCTTTTAATATGCTGTCTAGGTTGGTTATAACTTTCCTTCCAAGGAGTAAGCGTCTTTTAATTTCACGCCTGCAGTCACCATCCGCAGTGATTTTGGAGCCCAGAAAGATAAAGTCAGCCACTGTTTCCACTATTTCCCCATCTATTTGCCATGAAGTGATGGGATTAGATGCCATGATCTTAGTTGTCTGGATACTGAGCTTTAAGCCAACTTTTTCACTCTCCTCTTTCACTTTCATCAAGAAGCTCTTTAGTTCTTCTTCACTTTCTGCCATAAGGGTGGTGTCAGCTGCATATCTGAGGCTATTGATATTTCTCCCGGCAATCCTGATTCCAGCTTGTGCTTCTTCCAGCCCAGCATTTTGCATGATGTACTCTGCATATAAGTTAAATAAGGACGGTGACAATATACAGCCTTGATGAGGTACTCCTTTTCCTGTTTGTAACCAGTCTGTTGTTCCATGTCCATGTCCAGTTCTAAATGTTGTTTCCTGACCTGCATAGAGGTTTCTTAAGAGGCAGGTCAGGTGGTCTGGTTATTCCCATCTCTTTCAGAATTTTCCATAGTTGATTGTGATCCACACAGTCAAAGGCTTTGGCATAGTCAATAAAGCAGAAATAGATGTTTTTCTGGAACTCTCTTGCTTTTTCCATGATCCAGCGGATGTTGGCAATTTGATCTCTGGTTCCTCTGCCTTTTCTAAAACCAGTTTGAACGTCATGGTTCACATATTGCTGAAGCCTGGCTTGGAGAATTTCAAGCATCACTTTACTAGCATGTGAGATGAGTGCAATTGTGTGGTAGTTTGAGCATTCTTTGGCATGGCCTTTCTTTTTGTAATATATAAAGTTTATTTTTAAATATCAAGAATGAAGTCATGTGTATATACGTATATATATGTGTATATACATGGTTTGTAGATCATACATATATGTTATGTACAACCCTTTATTTGGAAAGAGAGTATATATTTTTAACAAAAAAGAAAATAAAATGACAAAGTTCATCATTGGAGAGGAAAAATACAACACAGTTTATTACTTCTCACAGATAGTATCCTAGGCCAGAGTCTCTTGAAAGAATTTGTATTAACTATAACATTTTAAGTAGAGATATTCAACTTTACAGCTTTTTTTTTTTTTTTGAGATCTTAGGTAAATTACTTTTTGAGATACATTTTCTCTGTCAGGAAAGCATGTTGAATACTATAAAACTTTATCTGACTCTATTAAAAATGAAAGTGAAAGTCGCTCAGTCATGTCCAACTCTTTGGAATTCTCCAGACCATAATACTGGAGTGGGTAACCATTCCCTTATCCAAGGGATCTTCCCAACTCAGGGATTGAACCCAGGTCTCCCACATTGCAGGAAGATTCTTTACCCGCTGAGCTTCAGCTATAGCTGAAGCCTATAAAAATATGTAATAAAAATAAAATAGAATATATAATATTAAAAATAATAAAATATATGATTTTTTAAAAACAGACAAAAATGTATGAAACAATGGTTCTCAAGACATTGGCAACCAGGCAATGCAGGATAGTGATTTCTGGGAAATAAAATACAAATGAGGTGCTCCAGCTTACTTCCTGGACAAAGTTTCCAGGCCAAGGTACAGGAGGGGGAGCCCAGGTGGAGTGCACTAGAGCCCTAGAGTTGAGGAGATAAAGCTGAGAGTCCTGGGAGGCCAGTTGGTTTGCCAGAGGCCAGAATATCAGAAAGGAAAAAGCTTCATCGACTGAGGACTCCAGAATGGGGCCCTTCTAAAGCATACAGCTGAGTTTAGAACAGTGCATGTTAGGAGGAAATAATCCTAGACTGATGAAAGAACAACCTGAAAGGATTAGAAAGAAGAATCCTCGAAACACACAGGCCCAGGCAAGGTTCCTACCAGTCAGACTGAAAGATCTCATAATTCATAGGACATCCTACAGTCAATTGGAAGATCAAACCTCAGCAGCTGGGGTGGGGGAAGTCAACTTTAGACTAACTACTATCCTTGTTCTGCCTAACAAAGCTTAAATGTAAGAACTGAAAGGGCAAAACTGCTTCCAAGAAACTTCACTGAGTTCTATAACAAAATTTGAGAATATATATCAGTTCAGTTGCTCAGTCATGTCTGACTCTTTGCGACCCCATGAATCGCAGCACACCAGGCCTCCTTGTCCATCACCATCTCCCAGAGTTCACTCAAACTCACATCCATCAAGTTGGTGATGCCATCCAGCCATCTCATCCTCTGTCGTCCCCTTCTCTTCCTGCCCCCAATCCCTTCCAACATCAAAGTCTTTTCCAGTGAGTCAACTCTTCTCATGAGGTGACCAAAGTACTGGAGTTTCCGCTTTAGCATCATTCCTTCCAAAGAACACTCAGGGCCGATCTCCTTTAGAATGGACTGGTTGGATTTCCTTGCAGTCCAAGGGACTCTCAAGAGTCTTCTCCAACACCACAGTTCAAAAGCATCAATTCTTTGGTGCTCAGCGTTCCTCACAGTCCAACTCTCACATCCATACATGACCACTGGAAAAACTACAGCCTTGACTAGACAGACCTTTGTTGGCAAAGTAATATCTCTGCTTTTCAGTATGCTATCTAGGTTGTTCATAACTTTCCTTCCAAAGAGTAAGTAAGCATCTTTTAATTACATGGCTGCAGTCACCATCTGCAGTGATTTTGGAGCCCCTCAAAATAAAGTCTGACACTGTTTCCACTGTTTCCCCATATATTTCCCATGAAGTGATGGGACCAGATGCCATGATCTTAGTTTTCTGGATACTGAGCTTTAAGCCAACTTTTTCACTCTCCTCTTTCACTTTTTAGTTCCTCTTCACTTTCTGCCACAAGGGTGGTGTCAGCTGCATATCTGAGGTTATTGAGATTTCTCCCGGCAATCTTGATTCCAGCTTGTGCTTCTTCCAGCCCAGCATTTCTCATGTTGTACTCTGCATATAAGTTAAATAAGCAAGGTGACAATGTACAGCCTTGACGTACTCCTTTTCCTATTTGGAACCAGTCTGTTGTTCTATGTCCAGTTCTAACTGTTGCTTCCTGACCTGCATATAGGTTTCTCAAGAGGCAGGTCAGGTGGTCTGGTATTCCCATCTCTTTCAGAATTTTCCACAGTTTCTTGTGATCTACACAAAGGCTTTGGCATAGTCAATAAAGCAAAATAGATGCTTTTCTGGAACTCTCTTGCTTTTTCCATGATCCAGCGGATGTTGGCAATTTGATCTCTGGTTCCTCTGCCTTTTCTAAAACCAGGTTGAACATCTGGAAGTTCACGGTTCATGTATTGCTGAAGCCTGGCTTGGAGAATTTTGAGCATTATTTTACTAGCGTGTGAGATGAGTGCAATTGTGCGGTAGTTTGAGCATTCTTTGGCATTGCCTTTCTTTGGGATTGGAATAAAAACTGACCTTTTCCAGTCCTGTTGCCACTGCTGAGTTTTCCAGATTTGCTGGCAAAGCAAGTGCATATATATAGGAATACAAAAATATCTAGCATCCAACTAAAAATTGCCAGGTATGCAGAGAAGAGGGACCTACAGTACCAACTGGAATATATCAATCAACTGAACCTGATCCAGAAATGACATATATGATATAATTAGGACACAAAAATAGTTATTATAACTGTAATCTATATGTTCAAGAAATTAGAAGACTGGGTATATTAAGTAAAGATATACAGGAAACTTTAAAAAGAATGTAACTGAACTTCTTGGAATGAAAACTACAAATGTTTGAGATGAAAAATATACTGGATATGACTAATGGTAAATCAGAGAAAGCAGAAGAAAAGATTAATAGATTTTTGGAAGAGCAATAGAAACCATCCAAACTAAAACATGAAGAGAAAAAAGGAAGAGTATCAGTGAGCTGTGAGACCCCTCAGTGGCCTAATATGCATGTTATCTTCAAAGGAGAAGAAAGAGATGGGGAACAGACAAAAATAGCTGAAGAAATAATTAACAAATAAATTTCCAAATTTAACAAGAACTGTAACCCACAGATCCAAGAAGCTCAGTGAACCCCAAGCGCAAGAAAGTAGAAAAAAAATTACACCAAAGACATTACCTACATCAGCAGACCTACATAGGAAATAACGATAAAAGAAGCATTTCAAACAGAAGAATGATACCAGATAAAATTCCAATTTACAAAAAGGAATGAAGGGCATCAGAAATAGTTACTGTGTAGATAAGTACATTAACTTCCATTTTAAAAAATATTTCTTTATTTGCTCTTTTCCTGCGTCCTGGTTTAGTTGGAGCACACAGGATCACTGATCCTTATGGCATGCTGGATCTTCAGTTGCTGTATGAGAGAACCCTTAGTTGCAGCATGTGGGATCTAGCTCCCCCAGCAGGGATCAAATCCAGCCCCCTGCACTGGGGGTACAGTCTTAGTCATGGACAGGGTTTGATCCCTGTGTTGGGAAGTCCCTTAGAGTAGAAAATGGCAAGCTACTCCAGTATTCTTGCCTGGAAAACTCCGCAGACAGCGGAGCCTGACAAGCTACAGTCCAAGGGGTCCCAAAGAGTCGGACACGACTGAGTGACAGACCACAAACACGTGCACATCTTAAAGAACCAGAAAACAAAGGGCAAACTAACCCCAAAGCTGTGGAGAGAGAAAAATAAAACAGAGAATTTTACAAAATAGACAAAGTCAGTGAAACTATCTTAGTCAGTTTGGGCTGCTATAAAAATTATCATAGACTAGTTTAAACAACAAAAATTTATTTCTAACAATTCCGTAGACAGGAAATCCGAGACAGGAAATCCAATATCAGAGTACCGGTATAGCCAAGTTCTGAGAAAGATCTCCAATCAAAGATCTCAACTTCAACTGGAAGAAACTAGAAAAAGAGGGGCAAATGAAATCCAAAGCAAGTAGAAGAAAGGAAACAATAAAGATCAGGACAGAAATGAACAAAACAGAAAAACAACAGAGAAACAATTCAGTGATTCCAAAAAGCTGGTTATTTGAGAAGACGAATAAAAGCTCCACACCTGTAATCAGCTTGGCTGCGTCCAGCTGGAAGCAGTGGGAGGAAAGACGCAGAAAAGAGCAAGAGTAAACTCTGAGATAATCAATAGGTTTTGATTTGTGGTGATTGTTTCACGTATATCAAAACTTACCAAGTTATATACATTTTAAATATGTGTACTTTATTGTATGTCAAAGTTTTTAAAGGACAATTTTTTCAATTTTTAAAGCAGGCTTTGGGGACTTCCTTGGTGGTACAGTGGATAAGAATCTGCCTGCCAATGTTGGGGACATGGGTTCGATCCCTGGTCCGGGGAAGATTTCACATGCCACACAGCGACTAAGCCCGGGCTCCACAGCAAGAGAAGCCACCGCAGTGAGCAGCCGGTGTGCACTAAAGAGTGGCCCCCATTCAACGAAGCTAGAGAGAGCCCAGTGCCGCTAAGACCCAGGACAGCCAAAAATAACAATGATAAGTTAAACAGGCTTTGAGTAGTTTTTAAGAAATCTTCCTCTTGGTATCACTCTTTTTGTATCTTACATTGGATCCTGGTTTCTTTTTCTTATTGGGATTTAAAAAAAAATAACACACATACACACCCAACTTCCAAAAATATTAGCCTTCAATCTAAAACTGATTTTCTTTCACACATTTTCCTTTACCACTTATCTTGGCACTTCTCGTGTTATTCAGTTTGTCTCAGCTACTAAGGGTGTTGATGGGAGAGAGCTGGTTTCTAAGGTAACAACAGACAGGACGGTACCCCACTTAGGAGGCTGGAGTGCACACCTGAGAGGTGATACCTCAGACAATGCAGCCCTTCTCTCAGTGGGAGTCAAGGAGAGGAGCCCCTTCTCCACTGAATGCCTTGAGATCCTCAAAAGTGATGAGCGAGCAACTTTCAGGGGGTGATATCTCGAGGGACACGGAGAAGGGAGACAGAAGTCAGAGCTCTAGGGTAGAATCTGCTGGTCACTGCTTAATGGGAAAAATGATTCTCTGGAGGGCTGAGGAGTTAAACTGCTGACCTCTTCTAGCTCCACGCTCCCTAGTTTCTCCTCAGTATGCCCTGCTCTTCTTTCTGATAAAGTTTTACCTATGTGTTGTTCCTTGCTTTTTGTTTGTTTGTTTTGTTTTCACCAACGCCTGCGGCATACAGGTAGCACAGCTGACAGTTAAGCATAGACTCTGTGGCCAGACTGCCTGGTTCCCCAGCTCTGAGACCCTGAGCAAGATATTTTACCTCCTTGAGCCTCTGTTTCCCATCTGAAAACAAGGATGATAGTAATAACCACCTCCAAAGGCTGCTGAAATGATTTAGTGGTTAACACTTGCAGTTTGTTTAGAAGAGTATTTACCCAGTAAGCACTATGTATGTTTTCGGTGTTATTATTTTTTCACATTAAAATTTTATTGGGAACTCAACAGGTTAAACAGAGAAGGCAATGGCACCCCACTCCAGTACTCCTGCCTGGAAAATCCCATGGACGGAGGAGACTGGTAGGCTGCAGTCCATGGGGTCGCTAAGAGTTGGACACAACTGAGCGACTTCCCTTTCACTTTTCACGTGCATTGGAGAAGGAAATGGCAACCCATTCCAGTGTTCTTGCGTGGAGAATCCCAGGGACAGGGGAGCCTGGTGGGCTGCCGTCTGTGGGGTCGCACAGAGTCGGACATGACTGAATCGACTCAGCAGCAGCAGCAACAACAGGTTAAATGATCGGGATGTTCTGAGTGACAATGAAATGATGTCTGTAACAGTTTAATGTTGGTTATTCTGGCTTTCCAGCAATATGCTAGAGAAATCTGAATCAGCTAAAAATAAATCACAAAATTTTCTCACCCTTAGGACTAAACAACAACTTAATTAAGTGAACCTGTGCACATCATCTTTCCAACTGAAAAAGGTTGAAGAGGGATAAAAGATCATCGATAAACCATAGCACCATATTTTATTTGCTGGGCCTATCTCCTGACAGCATCTCAGAAGGAGAATGACTGAAATCCGTCTTTTTGAGTCCATCTTTCTAAGACAATACACTTGGTTTGGACTGAGGATGTCTGTGCAAGAAAAAGTTGCTTCTCTACAACTTACACTGTGAACCATTCAAGTTTCTCCACCACAGCTTTCCCTCAGCTATTCAATTAAATACTAAGTTTCTGGAATCTCTCTCTGTAAAAAAAAAAAAAAAAAGCAGTTTTTTTCTCTTTGCTTCTCACACCTAAAAATGAAGAGGTATAAACTCAAGCCTAAACAATCAGATTAATGGGATTTCGTGTAAATCACCTAAAACCCCTCTCTGCCATAGTTTCCTGAGGTGTAAATAAATTTAACATAAAAACTAATGAACAAAACAGGAATGCCCAACCTATCCCACAGTATGTTGGGCAGAGACAGCGCATTTATTAACAGAGTTCTTGGGAAAAAGGTAAAATAATTATTAATTTAAGATACTACTTTAAAAAGTTTATTCATGTTTTTCTGCCCAGTGCACTCTAGTTTATAGCAGCATTCCCCAACATTTCCGGTACCAGAGGCTGGTTTCGCGGAAGACAATTTTCCCATAGATTGGGGGTAGAAGGGGGATGGTTTCCACATGATTCAAGAGCATCACATTTATTATGCACTTTACTTCTATTATTATTACCTTAGCTCCAGCTCAGATCTTCAGGTATTAGATCCTAGAGGTTGGGAACCCCTGGTTTACAGAGCCCAGGCTTGACTTTATTTAACCCATACAACCTGCAAACATCAGGTTTCAAAGCTAGAAAGGGACACAGCCCAGAACAAACTCAGGTCTTTGGAGTCCTAGTCTAGTGCTCTTTTCATTCCCCAGCAACTGCTTCAGACTCCTACAACCTGGTTTGTCTTGGGTACAATCTAATTTTTTTTTTCTCCCCTGAACTGAGATTTAGCAGTTCACTTACATGGCCAGCTAACTTCTGGGAGTTCTATCCTGCTAAGGCTCCTCCCCTCAACCCCACAGTCTTCAAGGTAGAGTAGACAAAGAGAGGCATTGCTCGACAAGAGGAAAATACTTCAGTGCATTCATAGTACCATTTAACTATAGCAAAAATAACTTCTTATTTAAGCTTTATATTAATAATTATTTGGAAAGGAAATGGCACCCCACTCCAGTACTCTTGCCTGGAAAATCCCATGGACGGAGGAGCCTGGTAGGCTGCAGTCCATGGGGTCGCTAAGTTGGACATGACTGAGTAACTTCACTTTCACTTTTCACTTTCATGCATTGGAGAAGGAATCAGCAACCCACTCCAGTGTTCTTGCCTGGAGAATCCCAGGGATGGGGGAGTCTGGTGGGCTGTCGTCTATAGGGTCGCAGAGTCGGACACGACTGAAGTGACTTAGCAGCAGCATTAATAATTATTAATAACATATTAATTAAAGATATATTTATCTTTAATATACAGACTGACCCAGCACTCTCACAGGATCACTACTTCTGAAGTCATCTGTCATGAGCAGTATGTGAGATGTTTCCAGGAACCAGCCATATGTCACACACAGTTCAGGCATTCAGTTTCTTATAACCTATGCCATTCACTGGATAAAAATAAGCCTCTTAAATGCCACAAATGTTACAACTTTTAGTAAACACAGGGAAAATGACCATGAAAATTCTTGTTCTGTGAGATTCATTGGTTATCTCGAGACAGGCCTAAAAAGAGATACTGAACAAGGCAGGGATACACATTTTCATTTTACCAAGTTCTATCTGACAGAGCATTTTACAAAGTCCTATCAGAAATGGCTGGCAACAGTATACTATCAAGCATTTATTTTCAAAAACAAAACAAACAAAAAACCCCAGCAAAAATCCACTTAATCTGTCCCTTCAATGTAAAGATGAGAGTCTATTAATTAGTGAGAATGTTACTGCTTTTCTAAAGAAACTCACGCTTATAGAGAAAGTGTTTTGAAAACCTGACTGAAATGGTTCCAAAACTGCTATTTTTTAATTTATTTTTGGCTACCCCATGTGGCATGTGGGAAATTAGTTCTCCAACCAGGGATCAAATCCACATCCCCTGCATTGGAAGCTGAAGTTGTAACCACTGGACTGCCAGGGAAGTCCTTGTTATTTTTTTAATTATCAAAAAGAATGTGTTTCATCAGTAAAATTTTTGTCTGCACACTTGAAAACTAAGACACAAAATTTTAAATTTGTTAAAAAAATCTAAATGATACTTCCAAGGGGGTTTGAAGCCATTTGCTAAAATACAAAATGTAAAACCTTCCCATCATCCAAGAAGGACTGATTGACTTAAGCTGTAATTTACTAGTTGAATTTCAATCAAAAGGCTTTGTATCATGGTGAATGGGACTAGAAGATGAGTATCATAATTTAATAAATGCAATCAAGAATGTGCTTCTGCTTGAGTCTACCTCTTTGACAACTATCTTTTCCAGTCATGATTCATTCCAGTCATTAACATTCACTAAAAAATATGATTTTAAAATGTACTTCATCTTTATTTTAAATAATCTTTCAATATTTCTACTCTAGAGCAAGATTTATAAGGTATGTAATAAAATATATGCGGGCTTCCTGGTGGCTCAGCGGTAAAGAATCCACCTGCCAATCAGGAAATGTGGGTTTAATCCCTGCATTGGGAAGAGCCCCCGCAGAAGGAAATGGCTACTCACTCGTTTCTTGCCTGGGAAATCCTATAGACAGAGGAGCCTGGCGGTCTACATTCCATGGGTTGCAAAAGAGTTGGACACAACTTAGGATCTAAACAACAATAAATTACATGTAAATAATTGCTTAAAAATATTACATAGATTAAGGAAGCAGGGGAAGAAAAATGTTTGTTGACCACTGATCTATCACTACAGAGGAAGTGTACACAATTGGGACCATTGTTTTTGCAGGTAGTATAGGAAGGGAACAAAGAAGGTCAGTAGCAATTTGAACTGTGTTGCCTGATTTCTGGCAGAATACCTGTCTTTGGGGGTTCTGGCTTATGGGTTGGTACAGATGGGGTGCAAGTCTTTCTTTTATATACCAACTTGTATCTGGTATAATCAGGTTATTAGTGTCCTTTTTCTCTTGCTATTTGCAAACAGTGATGAGTGCTGCGGTCACTCAGCTCCCTCTTTATGGATGTGTATGGGTAAATACACATATACCTGTATTTCACCCCAGAACAATCCAGGGGGTGTGGAAGGCAGACACCACAAACAAACACACCACCGCCTGCAGGGTACTTTACAATAGCATTCACCTAGGCGCAAAGACAAAGTTCACTTAAACAGCTTCCTTTTGGTCTTAATTATTTTTAATCATAACGCTGGGACCTTCTGACTAATGTCATGTTACTTGGAAAGATTTAGAAACTGTGATTCTATGAGAGAGGTTATGAAAATATAACTGTTCTTGAAAGGATTTTCCATCGAGTTCAAAAACACTTTACCCAGACTGGTAGTAAGATGCTCAAACAATCGGGGCGGCAAGACCAGAAGGGTCTCTTCAGTGGGTCTAAGAAGTGAGGAGGGCCTTCGAAACGGGGAAAAAACTGTTAAGAGAGCTCCTGGCACCCAGGCAGGAGGCCGCGACAAATGTTTGAAAAATGAGAAATGAGGTGGAGGTGAAGTGAGCAGTGGCGGGGG
>SJYC01137707.1:0-13327 GCA_006408675.1 Madoqua kirkii | reverse complement strand
GGGGGGGCGGAGAGGAGGAGCAGAGGTGACGACCGTGCACGCAAAAACTGGTCCACGTGAGGAGGGGGCCTAGGCGCGCCGGGCACCGCAGCAGGGTGGCAAGGGAGGTAAAAAACAAAGGTCAGGTCTTGAGAACTCAGGGCAGCAAAAAGGGGAAAGCACCCGAGGGGAAGCAGCGAGTAGGTGGCCGCAGTGGTGACGGCGGCGGGGACTGCGCGCTGTGATTCTCGGGGTCCGGGCCGGGGTCGCCGGCGAGCTAGGCCGGGAAAAGCCGGGGATTCGGCTAAGCCTGGGATCGGTTAGGCCGCACCGAGGGCAGGGCCGGCGACTGTAGGGCCGCGGAGGGGACCGGCCGAGGACCAGCGGCGCGGGGTCGCGGCGGAGCAGGGCGCGCAGGGAGACAGGGAGAGAGGCGGGCGGGGCGGGAGCCGCGGCCGCAGCACCCAAAGAAGGGGACAGGCGGTCGGCTTCCCACCCCCGCCCCCTGCCGCGGCGTGAGTCGGGGGGAAAGGCCGGCGGGCAGCGCTGGGAGGAGGGGCAGGCTGCGGCCCCGCCCCCGCGGAGCGAGGGAAGGAGAAAGGCTCGCGGGGAAGGCGGAGGGAGGGCAGCTCGGGGAGGGGGCGGCCGGCCGGGCCTGCGCCCGAGCGAGCGGCGAGCCGGGGCGGGGGAAGGGGCCCGGAAGGAGGCGAGCGCGGCCGCGACGCCGGGAGCCGGACGCCCGCCGGTGCCGGCCTGCCGCCGCCGCCTTTCCTGCCTGCGCCCGAGTGCGGAGTCTCGCGGCTGCCGAGGCCAGAGTGCGGCGGTCGGGCGTAGGGCGAGCGGGCAAGCGGGGCCGGGAGCCGGAGGCCGCCGGCGGTCCTGCGCCAGGCGCGGTGGGCTCTTGCCTGCGAGGTTAGGCGAGGGGCGGAAAGGGAGGAAAAAGAGAGGCCGAGCGAGAGAAGCCAGGCGATCGGATTGCCCAGGAGGCTGGTGTGGAGGAATATCCCACCCCGAACTCAAATCCACAATAATAATCCAAACTATTAATAATAAGGGGCAGTTTTCCTGGCCAGGAGAGAGGGAGAGCAGGGGAAACGGGAAGAAGCGAAAGCTCCGTTTCATGGAGGCTGAGGCAAGAGAAAATTTCGGAGCCTGGATGTGGAGGAGCAAGACAGAACTAACTCAGGAAATTGTCTTTGAGAAAAAGGCCGAACCTAGGCTAGGAATCAGGCTGGGGTAGGTGGAGAAACCTGCAAGTTTAAAGGAAAAAAAGAAGAGAATATTTTCAGAGATTTTTTTTCTGGTTTGTGGTGTTGCTACCATTTTAAAGGTAAAAAGCATTGCATTCAGGTGGGTTTTTTTTTTTTTTGGTGCGATTGGCTCATTTAAAAATTTCAGAACCTTTTCATCTAAAAGCTTTTTTTTTTTTAAGGAAATTTATAATTTTGATTTCCCAGGGTTGCACTGGACTTGTAAGGAGTGCTGTTGTGTACATACTATTGTATGGTTTTATTTATTTTTTTACTGTGCAAATCAGCTGGAAGATTTTTTTTCCAGGTGTCAGTTTGGATTTTTTTCATCTTTTTTTTTTTTTGGTCCCTCAGTATATCTGTTGTTGTCGTTTTAGGCATTGGAGACCAGAGAATTATTTTTTTCACCTTTGGAGCTTGAGGCTTTTGCCAACGTAAGGACAGCTGGGAAAACTGGATTAAAAGGATGTTTTTAATCTATATTTTGCTGTTAAGATTGATATTTTGAAGGCATATTCTTTCTGTGTTTCTTCTTTTTTTTTTTTTTGTTAAAGCCCACAGCGCTATCCTTGAAGAGATTTGTGGTTGGGTTTTTGGTTTTTAAGAAGGTCATAGTTTTTTTCTTTCTTTCTTTCTTTTTTTTTTAAGAGAGGGGAGGGGAAAGGGGGGCTAAGAAAGGAGACGATGTTAACTGGTAGAAGTAGAATGGAGCTTCAGTCACCTGGGTCTTGAGAGCTGGAGGAAAGAGGATTGTCTTCAAGTTGGGAGGCCCTCCTCTCACCTTTTTAAAAATTGCGAGCGATTCAGTCCTGATCAAGACATCACAACTACAGGATTCTGAAACCGTGGAGACACCAAGAAACCATGAGTGTAAGGTTACCCCAGAGTATAGACAGGTAAGTTTGCTAATAATGTGGTTTTTCAACACTTACTTAAGGAAAGACTGGGAAAGAAGATATTGCATTTTGATAAAAGATTGCAAAATAAGGGTCTGGGTGGGCTGTGGGTATTGGTGGGGTCCCTGGGGACTGTCTGGACTTGTATGTTTATGTTCCCTCTGTGTGTGTCCATGTTCAAAACATAATCTCCTTAATCAGTGTTTTTTAAATGCAAGCAGCAGACAGTGACGCAAGGAGTGGGGAAAGAGGGGGAAACGCTTTCTAGCCGCCTTTGACTTTTGCCAGGCCAGAGGCTGAATTTGAGTCCCTAACTTGCCAGCTTAGGGGTGGGAGGCGGGCACAAGCCTAGTCACGTGAGACCCCTAGGGTGATTGGGACTGGCTTTAGGTGTTGGAGCTACGGGGGGAAGGGCCCTGGCAGGGGCGTGGGCCTCCACTGGCTGGTTGTTGTGGAATGGTAGGGCTTGGTGATGGGGTGGATCCCATTTCTAGAATGAGGAGGATGTTCTTGGCCTGAATGATGGGACAGAAACATACTTTGCACCCATACAGGTCTGGATTTTACCAGTGGCTGATAATGGCTGCAGAACGGCATAGGTCAACCCTGGAATTTCTTCTCCAAGCTTTGGGTTTAAATTGAAATCGGCCAACCAGCTAATGCTCTAGGTTTAATCTGCCAAGCTGTTTTAATAAGCTTGACTCTGCAAAATGGGCCTTCCCTCTGCATAGAGCCGGAAGGATTTGTTTTGGGCTCTTAGGCCTGATATGCAGAGGCACTGGCCCTTAGAGTCTGAGCACAGGATGTCCCACACCCCCTACCCGCCCCCCCCACCCCAGAGTTTGCCCAGCCTCATCAGTACACTACATTTTACAACTTCGAAAGGTATCTGCCTTTTCCTTTCCTCCCCTTCAACCCTTAGAGAACCTAGAGAGAGGGTAGTTTTGTGGGTGCTGCACACATCCTAACTGGATGGATGGGTGGTTGGAGGACTAAACAAGCAAATGAAAGAACTGGGCCTGGGGGGGTGGGGTGGGAATTACTGGAGAGATAGGGAAGAATATTTGCGAAGGAGCAATGAGTTGTTTTCTCCCTGTCCAGTTAACCTTTGATTATCCATGCTGATAATTTCTTTTTGGCAGTGGAATGTGGCCTGAAATGCACATAATCTCTCTCTCTCCCAAACACTAATCTCTGTATTGCCTCTGAGCCCCGTTTAGATTAGTTCAGCAGTCCCTAGACGGGGACCTGACTTGGCAGTGGAGAGAAGGCAGACAACCACAAAGGACAGATAGTGTACGTGACTGCTTAAACCTCCATCTTCTCCTTTTTGTGGCTTCTATTTAGTTTGACTCTTGTCAAAACAGGGAGTTGAAATGGTTACATGACTGCCCTTCTCTTTTACCCTCTTGGAATTTGAGAATTAACACCCTTGCCTTTTTGAGATTGAGGATGAACTGTTCCTTTGAATTCAGAGTTGTGAGAAGGTAGAAACCCAGGTGTTGAGGGTGAAAGATGGAGTTAATGAAGGTTCCTGGGCTGGAGTGAGATGCTCCTCTGGGAGTTTGGACTCCCTCACAGTCTTCTTAGGGTGTGTATAGCATGCATGGTTTTTCTGAGTGCTTTTATAGGAATGTATCTATTTGAACTTCCCAGTATTTCCATGAGGCAGACAAGATAGAGGTTTTCATTCCCATTTTACAGAAGGTGTGATTGAGGCTCAGAGAGGATACCTGGCTAGCCCAGCGCCATCTTTCCTGACTAGTGGCAGAAGCTGGACTCAGATGCAAGTCTTCTAAACCAGAGGCTTTTACTGTTATCCCACCCTAATACTGGGTTGGCCAAAAAGGTCATTCCAGTTTTTGCTTGTAGTCTTATAAACCCAAAAGAACTTTTTGGCCAGCCCAAGAGATTTGTCTGCTAGTCCTGTGAAATGGGAGTGGGGCAGTTTTATTCTTTCTGGCAGTAGAGTACGATGCTTTTTGGCACCCCCTTGCACTTGGGAGAGTGCAGCTTTGCAGGTTGAGAGCATTCTTCACTTCCACTCCCACCCCAATTCTCTTCCTCATCATCGAGTCAGTTCTGGGGCTTGAGTCCCCTTAAAGGTATTTCCATCTGCACTGGATCTTTACCCCTTAGCAATAGGTTTGTTCTGTTGGATCTTTTGACAACTCAGGTTCGATACCCCTGTGGATTTTAAATATTTCACAGTGTTACACAATTTTATACTGTACTGGAGGGATTGAGTGGAAGGATTTCAGACTGTTGAGGCAGGAACTCTCTTTTAATCGATTTGCTGTGTAGGGAGCCTAGTGTAAGGTACTGTACTCCAACAGTGTTTCAGAAAATTTAAATGTGCTGTTCTTGTTTACAAAGAGCATGCAGTCTAACTTGAGAAACTAGGAAAGGTATGAGGGATATAAAAGCAACACTCTCCTATAAACTCTGTAAAGGCAGGAATTAGGTTTTCTTTGCTCAGGTATATCCCTGCATGCCAGGCTAAATGCCTTCCATTGGATGAATGCTCACTAAATACTTGACGTGAACGAATATTGCAATGAATGAATATGTCAGCATGTATACGTTCATCCATTTCAGATTTTTCGAGATTCATGTGTTAATTTCAAATGTAGTCAAAATAAGGTCAATTAGAGAAGGCTTCCTTGGTGTATTTTCTAGGACATAAGCAACCTGATGGAGGACCACGTCTATGAGGAGAGATTGTGGCTCAAGGAATAGAAGGCTGTGGAGAGACTTTAATCCCCTTTTGGGGAGTAACTCCTGGTCCAAAGAAACATGAAATATTCACAGCTGATCTTGATCTTGCAGTGTTAATCGGTTGCTACTGAAAGTGGGCTGAATCATAGCTGTTCATGTCCCTTTCAGTTTTTGCCCATGGACAGTTTATTGCCCATTAGTGTGTTCTTCTCAAAAGTTTCTAAAAATGTGTTTGATATTGCAAGCAGAGATAATAATAGTGAATTATTTTTATAGGAATGATAATGAGTTTTGCTGTGCCATGTATATCCATTTCCCTAGTTCTCCATGGCAAATGTTTTTGAGATGGCCAGATGGGTTAGGAGTTTGCATCCATAAAACAGCTTTTCTCTGTACAGAGACAGTTAGCTCATGTGAGGACTGGAGCAGATGGAGAAGTGCTAGATTTAAGCTGAGTTTCTGGTTTGAGCCCTGGCATTCCCCTTAACTGTGTGACCTTGGGCAAATCACATGCCTCCTCTGGTTTCCTCATATGTAAGGCAATAGCTCATTTATATGAAACACTTTCCAGTCACAAACATTTTCACATAGCTTGTCATTTGAGGATTATAGTATTTATTGCATTTTTCTCATGGTGCTGTTGAAAGGAGCAAATCAAATCAGGTAATATTTCACATTGCTTTCTAAACTGTAAAGCTCTAGCAAATTTAGATGGTAAACTCAGGGATTTGATGTAGCTTTGGGCAAGACTTTCTGAACTGGCCCAAAACAAATCAGGAGTGACCGAAAGATCTTTCCATTGTTTTGAAGAATTTAATCATAGTGAACAGGCTTTTTTGTTGCAGAAGTACATGAGGTTAGAAAGAAGGCATACTTTTCCAATGGTCAGGGTTGGGTGATGATAGTAGAATATGAAAAGGGGAAGGTTATTGAATCTCCTTCCCAGGAATTTTGATGAATGGGAGAGGCTTGAGCTACCTTGGCTTCCTTAGATGGGGATAGAAAGGATTTGTTTTATGATCTCTGGCTGTTCCTTGTTTTAGAAGCATATGACTTTCCTAATTCAGAATAAACCGAGACCCAAGCAACTGTTCCTTATCAGGGATCTAAGATTGAATGTAACTTTTCCCCAGCATGTAGCCTTTTTTTTTTTTTTTCCAGAGGAGGCAAAATCTGGAGTGAGGTGTATGAAGGAGGAGGGGGAAGAAGAGAGTAAAGAAGCTTCAGGCTGAGGAATGTTTGTAGAGAAGAAAAGCTGGTGGCCTAGGCTGAGGAGGAGGTGGGGGAAAACTCTTCCCCCCTCAGGCTCCCCGCTCCCACTTCAGGTTCTTGTGAGCCCTGGAAACAAGACATACAGCTGAGTTCTACCTAATTTAGATGCTGGCCTCCCAGAACAATAGCTTCCCTGGTGGCTCAGACAGTATAGCATCTGCCTGCAATGCGGGAGACCCGGGTTTGATCCATGGGTTGGGAAGATCCCCAGGAGAAGGAAATGGCAACCCACTCCAGTACTCTTGCCTGGAAAATCCCGTGGACAGAGGAGCCTGGTAGGCTACAGTCCATGGGGTTGCAAAGAGTCAGACACGACTGAGTGACTTCACTCCCAGAACAATGACAGGGATCCAGAGCTCCAAATAATAAGTCCCCTGAAATGCTGAGTCTTCTCCAAAATGTACCCTGGTGCTCTCCAGGCGTGAGATTAGAGATGGCAATGGATTTACACATGAAACATTTGGTGATTAATCACCATTTGAACAGGAGCAGTCTAAGCTTACCTTCACATACTCAGAAACATTTCTGAAAGAGCACCCTTTGATGAACAAATTCATTTAGTTTTTTTTTTTTTAGCAGTCAAAGTACTGTCAGAGTCCATTTCATTGTATTTAGGAGAGTAGACCAAAAAATGTGAAAAGTTTAATGACAATGAGTTCATCAGAAATAAAAATGATTCTGTGAAGGTCACATGGCTAGTCCCCAAATTGGTGCAAAGACAAAGGAGTTCTGGAAGCTTGTAACCTCCATGGAATAGAGTTCGGAAACTTTTGGATAGTGTCCCTTACTGCTTTAAAGATCTGGGCGTCCACTGTATGTGAAAGGGCTTTGTTAACACTGAAGTGCCATGAAACCTAAGAGGACTGGTTTTAATCTATACTGACTGAATCTGCTTCACACCTTTATAGTGGCACTGCCTTTAAAAACCCATTCTATTGGTTTATTATTTTTAAAACTTAATTTTAAGATTTATCCTGTGGCTTGGAAACCTGTTTCACCGTGGGCTGTGCATTCTGCTTTTCTCAGTCACAGTCCTTGGGAAAAGACTCAAGTGGAGACCTGCTCGTGGCCTCCGAGGTCACTCCTTTGCCCCCATGGAGGGAAGCAGGACTGCAGAAAGTTGCAGGTTCCGGTTTCAAGAGAAAAAAATATTCATTACTTTATGAAAAGTTGTGTTAGATCTCTTGTGAAAGGAGACGTGGAGTTCCGAGGGAAGACCACCCCCCCCCATCTGAGTAAATAGATGAGTAAATTAGGGTAGCCAGCCCCTCCAATTTGATTCTGTCTAGCTGTTATGTCCTTTGAGCCTCTGAAAACATAATGCCTGTGCCCTTTCTTTCAGTGAGCCAGGACTTTTTTTTAGGAACCCTATCTGCCTTCCTGAAAACCAGTGAAAAATGAAAGTTTTTAAAAAAAAAACCAGAGAACAGATTGGTCTGATGAAATGAGAGGGGAAATGGAAGAAGTACAGTGATGCAGAAGCATAAGGAGGGGCCAGGAATCTGTGGCCCCCAACAAATTTGGGAGTCGGATTTGAAAGACATTTTCAAGGCCTGGAAAAACAGCTGGATTTGAGGCCCTAGAGCAAATGAACAGAGTTGAGGGGAAAATCACAGAAGTCTTAAGGGATCCTCTTCTTTACTCTTGACTCCAAATAGACTATCTCTTGAGGTGGTTCAGAAGGTTGAGGGGCTCCCATTTTCACTGATCCCCTGTGGTTCCATGAGTTGAATAGTTGAGCATTCTTTTGATTACCAAATTTTCCTTCAGTACTTTTTTTTTTTTTTTTTTGGCTGAGCTGCATGGCTTGCGGGATATTAGTTCCCCGACCAGGGGTTGAACACAGCCCTGACAGTAAAAGCGCCAAGTCCTACTGGCCAAGCGCCCCTGGACCACCAGGGAATTTCCTCCTTTGCTATAATATAAGCCCATCTTCCTGCCTTTTACTTCTGATTTCAGCACAGGCCCTAAAGTCCCTTGTATCCCTCTGTCGTCTTTAATGATGTCTTCAACGTTCTCCTCTTTTCTAAAGGATAGCAAACTAAGATGTGGCTGTGTGAGAAAGGAGCTTCGAGAAGTGTAGAGTGAAGTGGCTTCATTCAGTCTTGATTTTCAGCACTTTCTCCTCCAGTATCTAAAGCTGCCATAAAATGGTGCAGTGAGATCTGTAGTCGTGGCCTGGCATCAGATCACGGAGGAAACAGGACCAATCTGACAGCCTTCCAGATGCTGACCTATGATCAGAGGCACTTACAGTCAGTCAGTTGGATGGCAGACAGTTATCAAAGAGCTCCATGCTCAGCTCAGTGCTTAGTGTTCTGGTAGATAATTTGCAAGAATGTGGAGCTTACATTCTTGTTGGGAAATGTAATTAATGAAGCAACATGAAACAATAAAAAGACAGCACATCATTGCTGAATCTTGATGTATACCAAAAAGGTACATTTAGAGACAAGGAAGAAGTTGGTGCTAATGAGAACAGCCAGGGGAGGGTTAGTTAGATATTATGTAAGTCAAAAAAAAGGAGAGGAGGCCGCTTCAGACAAAGAACAACAAAAGCAAAGTTCTGGTGTAGAATCAAGCATGAAAGTGGCCTCAGGATGGTAAGAGTGTTGGTCTTTGCAGAGCAGAGAGAAATTAGGTTGTCAGGGCGAGTATGGTGGGAGGGTGGTGTGGGGATAAAGATATTCAGATTGATGTGGTAGGAAATGAGAACCAGTGAGGTTTGTGTAATATATGGTGATAAAAAGAATGTTTAAAAAAATAATTCTGATATTATGTAAATGAGAAGACAGCAAAAGATAATGTGAGAGCAAAGAAGGGCAGGATTTGAAAGACGTTTTGGAAGGAAAATCAACAAGGTATGGTTGTTAAGGCTGAATCAGATTTGGTTCCGAAGTTTTGGAGACTGGCTCACTAGAAGGATAGTGCTATTGCTCAAGAGAATAAGACCATCATTAAAAGTCATTCCACCTCCTGTGCTGCTGCTGCTACTGCTAAGTCGCTTCAGTCGTGTCCGACTCTGTGCGACCCCATAGACGGCAGCCCACCAGGCTCCCCCGTCCCTGGGATTCTCCAGGCAAGAACACTGGAGTAGGTTGCCATTTCCTTCTCCAATGCATGAAAGTGAAAAGTGAAAGTGAAGTCACTCAGTGGTGTCTGACCCTCAGCGACCCTATGGACTGCAGATTTCTAGGCTCCTCCTTCCATGGGATTTTCCAGGCAAGAGTACTGGAGTGGGGTGCCATTGCCACCTCCTGTGGGTGCCCAGCAATTCACTGAACACAGCATATCAAATGATACTTATCTTGCTAAGGCCTTTAGGTTAGGCTGTTTCCACCAAATAGTATTATTTATTTATTTACCAAATAGTTTTAAGAGTTCTTCTAAAGGAAGGGAGAGAAGGGGAGTGAGTTCTTTGAGATTCTCTTAGGAAATGGGTCATGATTTGAGGAGATTAACATGTATTTGAAATCCTGATTAATTAATCATACCCCACTCACAGTAGACAGTAACAAGACCTACAATTAGTGAGATGAAGGCTGAATTGAAGAAAGCTTGGATCCTAAGTTGCGAAGTTTGGGCTGGAAAGGAAAGACACTGAACAAAAGTTTCCAGCACACACACACAAAAAAAGGATCTCCTTGGGACAGAACTCCAGGGCTCAAGGGCTATCTCTGCAGAAACCACCCTAGTAGCATGATTATAGAGAGGATGGGACTTGAAGCTAGAAGAGCTTTGTGTGAGCCCCAGCTCAGCCGCTAACTGGCTGTGAGATCAGGACAATTTGTGTAAAAGCGTTTGGTGAATTCTATAGTGCCAAACATATGGTTAGTGTTGTTGAGGCATTTGGTTTGGCAAGGACCTCAGATTGGTCTGAACTCTGCTCAGTTGCCACCGGAAGATCTGTGCTTAGGTGCTGAGACCTCTGCTGATTCTAAACAGGACTGACAGGCATGGCTCTGGGAACATACCGGACAAACACAGGGCGTACTAGTTAGAACTCAGATGCGGAAGGTTCTGTCCCAAGGAGGTCCTTGTGTGTGTGTGTGTGTGTATGTGTGGTTCTGTCCCAAGGAGATCCTTTGTGTGTGTGTGTGTGTGTGTGTGTGTGTGTGTGTGTGTGTGTGTGTGTCCTGGAAACTTTTGTTCAGTGTCTTTCCTTTCCAGCCCAATCTCTGCAACTTAGTAATTGTGAGATCTTGTTACTGTCCTCTACTATCCCGCTTCAGGTAGACCAGCCTGTTTCCTAGACCCCATCACTCTTTCCACATCTTTATATGCATCTTATCTTTCTCTTCCCAACTCTCTTTAGTTTCTTCAAGGAGGCCTTTTCTGGTTAATATCATCAAACCCTATAGTACATTTATATATTCAACATTCCTTTTGCACATCCATATAGCAAGTCAACTTTTCCTACCTTTTTTCAAAGTTACTTATTTTGGGCTGTGCTTGGTCTTCGTTGCTGCGCATGGGCTTTCCCTCACTGTGGTGAGCAGGGGCTGCTCTCTAGTTGCAGAGCACAGGCTTCTCTTTGCAGTGGCTTCTCTTGTTGCAGAGCACTGGCTCTAGGCCACACAGGCTCAGTAGTTGCGGTGCCCGGGCTTACTTGCCCCATGGCATGTGGAACCTTCACGGAGCAGGAACAGAACCTGGGCCTCCTGCCTTGGCAAATGGATTCCTAAACCTTGAACCACCAGGAAAGTCCCTCTTAAACACCTTTCATATGTTGATATAAAATATTTTATGTCAAGTTCTAGCAGAAGCACTAGCACATGGCCTACTATTATAAATAAATATTGGGTGCTTTTCCATTCTTTGCATGATTTATGTTGGGTATTGTGTCCTATCCTGTTTGTTGGGGTTCAGAAGCAATGTCTCTTCATTTTCTTATTTTTCTAGATTGCCTTCTAGCGCCCAGTAGAGTTCTCTTTATGAGTTGTATTCCTCCCTGCAGTTACCTGACTTGACCTGTAGTTCATTCTTGACATTTCCAGTTCCCTCCATGCCTGCCCAAGGGATTTCAAGAAAGCAGTACTAAACATGGCTTCCCAGGTGGCTCAGTGGTCAAAAAACAACAACAACAACATTAGTCTGCCAGTGCAGGAGACATAGAAGACTTGGGTTGGATTTCTGGGTCCGGAAGATCCCCGAAAAAGGAAATGGCAACCCATTCCAGTATTCTTGCCTGGAGAATCCCATGGGCAGAGGAGCCAGGGGATCTTGAAGAGTTGGACATGACTGAGTGGCCAGCACAGATTCAACTGGAAACATCGCTGCTAGGCCTGGAGACCGAGAATTCCATGTTCTTAATGGGCGCAAGGTCCCGGGCATTTGGTATTTCTTTTAGGGCCAGAGCAGCCTTGAGGTTGTTTGCCTCCAGCTTCTCCCAGCTCTCAAGGGATTTCCCTACTGGCCGCCTGTTTTCAGAGCTGCTGTTCCCTGCAGGGGTCTGACGGCACTGGCCTGCCTTACCATTGTCCTGCCTGCCCCAGGCTGGCCCCATTCATTTCCCAGAGCACAGCCCTCAGAAGCTTTCCTCCAAGAGACTGCTGCTGCAGAGAAAGGCCACTGTTGTTCTGGGGGGAGGTGGCTGGAGAGAGTGTAGTAAATAGCTTTGTGAATGGGACCTTGTATGAGGCTAGAACCGCAGACCCTTTTCTCCTCAGAGCCCTAGGGATGGGGGCAAAAAGCCATTAGGACTTCAGTGTGTTCACAGAAACAGGGTCTGAGGTTTAGGAATACTCATGTTATCCCTCAAATAGTGGCGTCGGTCCATTTAAGAAGGCTTCACTGGCTGGTGTCCCTCAAGGCGCTAGGATTCAGCATGCATAAGTTGCTTACCTTGCCCTCTGTGGAGGCATGAGGGACAGGAGTTGTATGATACCACCCTGACCTCTTCGGTGATATCAGTTGAGGCACGTGGGAGACCATCAAGAAGCTGTGCTGGAGGAGGTGACCTTTAATTGAAGCCTGAAAATGGGAGCCAGGCTTGAGTGAGGGAAAGTCCAGGCAGAGGGAACAACATGTACTGAAGACAGAAGGCAAGGAAGGGCCTGGAGTGGCAGGAGCTGAAAGAGCTGTGGTCTAAAGAGAGGCAGTGGGCGGGTGGTCTTAGCCATTCATCCTTGTCCGCCTCTTTGCAACCTCATGGACTGTAGCCCACCAGGCTCCTCTGCCCATGGGATTCTCCAAGCAAGAATACTGGAGTGGGCTGTCATTTCCTCCTCCAGGGGATCTTCCCAAACCAGAGATCGAACGCAGATCTCCTGCATTACAGTGGATTCTTTCCTGCTGAGCCACCAGGGAGGCACTGAGACTTGAGAACAATTAATTAGATGAAACAGGAGAGTAGGCAGGGAGCGAGGGCTTGGGAACCACGTAATCTTCCTTGTTAGGGGTTTGGACTTTATCCTGAGGACAGTGCAGGACCATGGCAAGACAAGTAGAGAGTGACATGGTCAGATATGCTTTTAAAAAACAAGATCACCTCGACTGCAGTGTGGACCTTCGCTCTGAAAGAATGAAAGAATAGAGAGAGGGAAGACAAATTAGGAGCCCACTGCAGTAATGTGGGCAGGAGGTGAGGGTAGCACCTACTAGGGAAGTGACTGGAGATGGAGAAAAGTGAAGACTGAGTGGTTGGTTTTGTGTAGGAGAGTGGAGGCACAAAAGGCAGTCTTATTCTTGGCTTGGGCTGCTGGCTGGTACTGAGTAGGCTCTTAGTGGCAAGTATGCAGTATCTTTGGCCCAGGGACTGAGTTGTAGCCTGCAGGCGTAGTTGCCTCAAGGCACATGGGATCTTAGTTCTGAGACCAAGGAAACCGGGAGTGAAGCCTGCATCCCCTGCATTGGAAGGCGGGTTCTTAACCACTGATCCCCAAGGAAAAGTCCCTGGGTGGTACTCTTCAGTGAAAAGGGGAGCTCAAGAGGAAGAGTATGACTGAGGAAAGGAGTCCCTTTTGGGCATGATGAGTTTGAAGTGCCTGTGGGTGATCACAGGGAAGGTGTTAAGCAGGCCAGCAGCTGGTTACACAGGCCTGGAGGTCAGGAAGGTGTGCGAGGCTGTGGTCATCAGTATCTAGACAGAATAGTGGAAGTGGGAGGTTGTCCAGGGACAGGGTGTAGCGTGAGAGGAGAGCCTTGGACAGAACCCCGAGGGGCACTGCTTCAAAAGGGAGCAGGGGGAGAGGAGCCCACACGGGAGGCTGG